>JAAGAY010143995.1:0-12894 GCA_011801015.1 Ardeotis arabs | reverse complement strand
GGATGGGATGGGATAGGATAGGATAGGATAGGATGGGATAGGATAGGATGGGATAGGATAGGATGGGATAGGATGGGATGGGATGGGATAGGATGGGATGGGATAGGATGGGATATTTCAGTTGGTCCCACTGCCTAAGACGGCAGCAAGCTTGGACTGCACCTCCCTGCTCCGTCGCGCACGGCTCTGCCCAGGCAGGAGCGGGAGCGATCCCGCGGGGCGGAAGAAGGGGCGTCCTGGGCCAGGGCTCCACCACCCTCAGCGTAAAAAAACCCTTCCTGTGTCCACTCTGGATCTGCCACCTTTTATTTCACAGCCACTGTGCCCTGTCCCACCGCACCCGGTCCCCAGTGCGGGGCGGTGGTAGGAGTTCAGGCCAGTTTGGGACAGATCTCCAGTCCAAACTGCCGCGTTTCCCTGTGAAATATTCCAGCAGCAGCGAACGGGCCAGGGCGGAGCGAGGCGCCCAGAGCCACGCCAAGGCGCGTCCCGCCAGCGTGCCGGCAAGCGGCTGGCAGGGTTGGCGCGCGCCATTGACTTCACGCAGCGTTCAGCGTGCGACTGATTTTTCCAGTTTGGCTGGGCACTGACCAGTTCCAGGTGCGGGAGTCGGGGGCAAAGGCGCTGGAGAGGTGGGAGGTGGGATTTATTCCTTTTGGAAGGCAATTACAGAAGGACGAGGGAAAGACAGCAGAGCGGCCACTTTTATGGTGCCGTTTCACTTTTGATCTCCTCCCCACACGTGTCATTTTATCTCGTGTCTGTTCCTTGCCGGAGGATGCCGGAGGAATCAATCCAGTGCCGGCGCTGGGGGCAGCTCCGCTCGTGTTTTTCCTCCTTTTCCCTGGCTCCGTGCCTTTCCCAGCCTCCGTGGGACAGAGCTGGGCAGGTCGCAGCGGCAGGGAATCGGGGAGGCCAGTGGTGTTTTAAAATCCCAGACACCCCCGAACCATCCCCCCACTCTGAAATAATTCTAACCCATTTTCACCCAAAGCTGCTGCGTGGGGAACAAACCAAACCACTCAAACAGCTTCTGCTGTTCGCATCGCCAACGTTTCGGCACCGAGAACCCCAGTAAGAAATCAACACCGCCATCCCTGGAAACATCCCTGGAAACATTCCAGGCCAGGATGGCCGGGACTCTGAGCAACCTGATGTGGTTGGAGATGTCCCTGCTCCTTGCAGGGGGGTTGGGCTGGGTGGGCTTTGAAGGTCCCTTCCCACCCAAACCATTCCATGGTTCTATGATTCTGTGATCTCCACCGTCCGTACGGGCACAGCGCAACAAGCGGCGCAGCCAGGGACGCGCACACCGTATTTTCAGTATTTTATCCTTCGAAAAATTCACAGCGTTATTAGTAACGGAGGCAAAAAAAAATTGAATTCCGTTCACAAGACAGGATGTCACAACGGCAGCACCACCCAAACGGGAACCCAAGCCCAGCGAAGGCAGACAGCGGACCCCCCAAAACCCGAGCCCCCTGGCGCACAAGCAGCCGACGGCGCGAAGGGCAGGGCGTTACCTTTTTGATGTCCTTATGGATGTACTTGGCCGTCTGCTTGGCCAGCTCCGTTTTACCTGGTCCGGAACGGGAAGAAAAGATGCGCGTTAAACCAGGTCTGTGCTAAGGCTGCCCCCCCAACCAAAACTCCCGGGTTTTTTTGCCGCAAACCGGTGGGAAGAAGGTACCGCGGCCGGATCTGCGGGGTAACACCGGACACAGCGGGCAGCAGTTACGGGGCTGGCGGGGAGAGCGGTGTCACCGCTCACCGCTGCGTCTTTCATAGCTGATTCCCACACGATGGGCAGGGATCTGGTTTCTTCCACAGAAAGCTGCGCTTAGGTCAGGTTTCTGCTCCATTTACTCTCCATGTTCTCATTTTGATGCGCTATGGCTTTTACTCTCTAAAGAATTTTAGGGGAACGGGATATTCTTTCTTCCTTTGAAGGTAACTGTCGTAAAATGTACGGATCAGGAACAATCAGTAACGCCGACACGGGCGAACACGGACACCGGCTCAGAGAGGCCAGATCCAGTCCTCCCAACCTACCTGTGCAGGGAAAAACTTCACCAAACGGGGATTTCCCTGCGCGCTGCAGCAAACCCCTCTAAAAAACCAGGAGAGTTTCACTGGAGCATCCCGCGTCGCCCCGCCGCACCCCGGCACAGCCGGATTTCCCTGCCAAAGCTCGGCATCCTATCTCAGTCGGAGCCCCGCGCGCGGGGCGGCTCTGGGCACTTACAGACACCGCGTCTATCTGCGTATTTACGAGCGGACCTTTAAATTGCAATTTGAGTTGGCACTTATTGCAGCTTTCAGGCTGCTGTCACATCACGAGCTATACAAAATATTAATTTGATACAATAAAATCCTCAGCTGCTTTGCTTTCTGACTTCAGTACTCATTTTTCTGGCAGTAAAAGGAGGAAAAAAACCCAACCACCCCACAGAAACACATGGGAGCCGGGGAGCTGACGGTTCCCATCACCGAGCCTCCAGCCCCGCCGTAAGCAGCGCAGCGAAGCCTCCACACCATTCCTTACCGGTTTTAGGCAGCTGCAGAGCGGCTCGTTCAGAGTTAATACGTGGCCGCCGCTGCCGCAGCCCGGCCAGGCAGGAATTTTGGTGTGCGTCCCGTTGCCCAAACCCCTCCAGCACGGCCCACAGCACTCGGCGCCGGCAGGAGCACCCAGCTTGTTTCAAACGTCACCGTTCGGTTACTTTTATTTTATTTTATTTTATTTTTTCTCCCTGACTAAAAAGTCATTTTGCCCACCTCACCGATCGGCTGTCACGTTGTGTTTTATCACGCTTGAGGGCCAGCGGCACCGGCGCCAATAAAACCCCGTCGTGACAAAGCGACCGCTGCCCACGGCGGCAGGACGAGCCGGGGCTCGCTTTGCGAGCCGCAAATTTCCCCTCTTACCCCACCCCGGGGGACATCCCTAGCGGGGCTGTTAAAAATTGTGTAAAATATTGTGAAAAGTGCCCTTTTCCTGAGTCCCGGAGGGCAGAGGGTCCCTCGGGATAACTTGGTGTCAGGCTGGACTCTGGCAGCGGTTGCGGTGTGGGATGAGGGGCTGGGTGACCCGTTGGAGGACAGCACCACTTTATTTTAACTGGTTATTTTACTGGTTATTTTACTGGTTGTTTTAACTGGTTGTTTTACTGGGAGCTTGGGGAAAAAGCAGCTGGGGGCCCGTGCCGGCGCCGAGGAGCAGCCCCCTCTCCCCGGCCCGGCCGCTGCGTCCCTCTCACCAGCCGTTACCGATTCCAGACGATCCCAGGAACAGAAAGACCAGCGGGTGCTCCTCGTCGTACCAGCCGTTCTCCTTCCTCCGGATCGCTGCGTTTCCAGAGGGAAAACAAAAGGGGATGGGGGGGAGGCCCATCAATCAGTGACAGCGCGGCAAGTGTAATTATCACTAAGTACACGCTGGGTTTCGCCGCTGCCTGCCCGCGCCGAGCCCTGCCTGCCATTAGTGCTCCCTAACTCGATTAGCCAGCCCGGGCCCCAGAGACACCTAATCAGGTTAGCATGGATTTGGAAAGCCGCCCAGAGCAGATTTCGGATAAAGTTTTCCAGGATGCGCACTCAGCGTTGCCAGGGAGACGGCGGGGAGCCGGGGAGGGGGGACAGGGATGGATGGACGGAGGGACGGACGGCGAGAGGCACGCCGCGTCGCCAGCTCGACCTGTCCGCGAAAAAACGGGGTTGGAGAGGTTTGCGCGTTATTTCTTGCGGGCGGATGGAGAGAGGGAGGTGAGGCAAGGCCGCCACGGCTCAGAACCAGAGAGCAGGTTAGCCGGTTCCCTCCGCGCCTCTCCGGACTGCGACGTCCAAGGGCATCCTGCTTGAGACACCAAGGGAAAATCGAACAAAAGCCAAGGAGGGTTCGGAAACCGGAACACCCCATCACCTCCCAGACTCCCGGTCCTGACAGCACACCCCTTCCTTGGGACAGGCCCCGCTCCGCCTCGCCGCGCCAGGCTCGGCCGGAGGATAAGGAACGGCTCTGGAGGCCGGGAGGGTCCAACGCAGTCACCCGCAGGCTGGATCCGGCCGGGGGAGCTCAGAAGTGAGGGCCCCCGCGCCACTGCCGATGGGCCTTTTGGCCGAGTAAATCATTTTTAGCGTTTTAATACGAAATATCCCCTCGGTCGGGCTGGGCCTGGTACCTGCCCGTTGTTCCACACCGGGAGACGGACGGGAGTTTCCTGTGTCCGCAGGAGGACGCTCAGGGACGATTACGTCCCATCAGCAGGGTCTCCCTCCCGTATTTTGCGGACCCCCAGCAGCCGTGGGGCTCTCCTGCGCCTGCGGCCACGTGGATCCTCCGCAGGCGTCACCTCCAGCGCCCGTCCAGCCTCCCCCAGAGTCCAAGCACGCGCCAGGAACCTCTGAGCAAAGCTGGCGGAAAACAGACTGCCAGGGAATTCGCACCCTGGAATTTTTTGATGAGAAATGGGAAATACTGGTGCAGGCGGGTAGGGTGGCGATCAGCCTCGGTTCTGGCAGCAGCGAAGGGGGGCAGGGAGGGGAGGAGGTGTTTTGGGGGCTCTGCTCTGGATTTCGATCCGCAGGCGTTTCGGATCTTGCAAGGGATGAGGGAAGCTGGGATTTCGGCACGTTCGGAAGGACGCGCGTCAAGGGGATGTGTGAGGAAAGTGTCAGTGGGATTTGTCTCCCAGCTTGTCTGGAACTGGTCCCAGCAACAATGGGGGAGCAGAAACCTGAGGCCTGGGAAACCAAAATGGCCCCAGCTTCCTCTGCTCCGCCAGCCTGCTGGGAACCAACCCCGGAGGCGCGGCAGCCTCCCGAATTTCCAGCTCCCGGTTCAGAGGGAGAGAGACGGAGCCACGGCCCAGTCTCCCTGATGTATCTGCGCTATTTAAACGCGGCCGGTCTTACAGTCCAGTTACCCTCGCCACAGGGACTGGGGGACGCACGGCGCCAAACGAGGGACGCTGGGAAGACGTTGGAGAGCAGCAGCTCCGGCGAAATCTCCCAGCTGCGCGGAGCTGTCTCCCGCGGATTTACCACCAAGCTCCCGGAGCTGCTCCTGGGGCCAAGACGCCAGCGAGCTCCCCCCGGCCCGCGCCTGCGCTTGAGAGACCCAGGCAGGGCGGAAGCCGACGGATCCGGTCAGGATCAGGAAAAGAAGCGCAAAGCCTCGAGTGAGCCTGGAAACAGCAAGGGAAAAATGGATCTGCCGCGGCTAACAGCGAGAGGTTTGAGGATGGGCTTGACCACGGTCAGTATCTCCTCGAGAACGCACACAACTCACTCATCTACGGGGAAATCACGCGCTGCAGCTAGACGAGTCCAAACCCCAAAGAAGTTTTTAATGAGGAGGGTGATCAGCCATCGCAGCGCCCTACAAGAGCAGCGTGGCCGAAGCGCTAATCCCCGCGGAGCCCGCAGGGAACGACAGAGGGGATCTTCCGGAAAGGTGCCGGCAGCGCAGTCCGAAGGGGACAGTTTGCGACGCAGGGGGTCGGCCTGAGTGGCCGAAAAAGCCTGATTTCACCTTAAAGCCCAGGGACACCCACCCAAAAAGGCCCGATTTCACCTTACAGCCCGGGGCACATCCACCCGGCGCATGGGGAGCGAGCGCAGGGGTGGGAAGGCAGCGGGAAGTCGAGCCCGGCACCGCCAGGATGGCCGGTTTACGCCCGGACGTGATCGGGATGCGTTCCCCAGCGCCGCAGCCCCGCTAATAAGTCCTGATTCCTGTCAAGGCTTAATTAGCTCGGGCGTAGAGCAAGGCCCTGCCTCCCCCAGCCCCACGGACCAGCTTGGGCTGCGACGGCGACGCGGCGCTAGGAAATCACGGGCAAAGCCCGGCCGGGCATCCAGTCCTGCCACTCATGGGCCACGTCAGCCTCCCAAAACCACGGCAGGAGGAGGAAGAGGAGGAAAGGGCTGCAGCGCTGACACGGAGGCGCGCAAAAAGCCGGCGCCGCAGCCCCATCTCCGAGCGCGTCCCACCGCGTGCCCTGCCCGGTGCCGCACGCGCGCCGCCCCTGCCCTTTACGGCAGCGAAGGGGAGGTCAGACGCCCCGGGCTGGAGATATTTTTTCCAAAATTGATGGGGAATAAGGCGCCCGTCGACAATTTCTGCCGCTACCTCGGCTCAGATAATAACGGCAATAACGTTTTGCTTCGGGGCATGGAGTGACCACTGGCGGGGTCAGCGCGGTCAGCGGGCCGGAGGCGGCCAGGTTTTCGCGTCTTTTTTCACTCCCCTCTGCAGCAGGATAGCGGAGTTTATGGGTGAAGGCTCGTCTCACCGATAGCAACGCCCCGTAAAAACCTCGGCGCTCGCGATTCGGGGTGTGATCCCGGCTGGACGGTGCCGATCACCGTCAGCGAGAGGAACGGAGGGAGGAGGTGTGAAAGCTTTTCGGCAAGCAGCCTGAAAACGCTGAGGTGTTCCAGCGCACAGCCTGGCCCCGGTGCTCCTCAGGTTTGGGAAACCTGGAAAATTCTGGGTGTCACCAAGAGCGTCCCCAGGTCTGGCGATGGTTGAGCCGCAGCGGGAGGAACAACGTTGCCGTCCCGGGACGGAGCAAGGACATCGGCGCCGGTGTGAAGGATGAAAACCTCGGCTGGAAGCCCGCAGGAGCGCTCCTGCTCCTCTCCTCGGGGTCTGTACCCGCAGAGCGGCCACGTCGACGGCTCCTGGTTGGTAGTGAGGCCAGAAATCCGCGCCGTGCCCCTCGGGAAGCCGTGCTCTTCCTCCTGTGACTTGGGCAGAAATAAAGAAACCAAAGCAGGCAGGTCACGCTGGGAAATGTCACGAAGGCGTTCAGAGCCAAGGTCTGACGATGCCGCCCGGGCCTTCTTCTTCGGAGCCATTTCCAGCCCGGCCGCGGCGCCCTCGCTTTATTTCGTCCATCTGTAACGGCGTAACCGTAGCGCGGCGTCTCCGAGAGGCCCTTCAGCTCGCTATTGAACTGATAAATTCACTGTATTACTTTACACAGATCAATACCCCAGCAGTTATCAGGGGCTGATGTGACCGAAATTGGTTTCAGCCAATTTGTGAGTGTAATAAATGTCCATTTATCACATCAATCCATTCCGCCGCGCTCCTCAGGCCGCCCGGGCGCGGGGTACGCGGGGTGACGGCTCCGGGCCCGCACCCGCCGCGGGATCGCTCTCCTCCCTCCAGGCTCGGCCGCGTCCCCGGAGGCGGCGGGCGCAGGACCGCTCGTCCGGCCCCACGCCGGTGGCTCCGGGGTGCAGAGGAAGACGAAGCTCCAAGCAGAGCAACGCCGCCTCCTCGCAGCGCCCGGCCTGCCTGGCAGGCAGCAACGAGTGCTGCGCACACGGGAACACAGAACTTGCAAAGGATCCATCCTGTCCAAAATGAACCCAGTTCCTCCGGAGCAGGGTGGGATGATGCTCCTGCTCACCCATTCTCCTTCAGCTTTGAGAGGCCAACCGATCTCAACACCACAGCTGCTCAGCCTGCTCAAAATTTGCAATTTTATCACTAAAATTAGATTTTCAGAACTAGCCTTTATGCAAAATCTCTACACTAAAAAATAAAAAATAAATGCTTTTCCTTCTCCCTCCTTCTTCAACTTCAGGAAGAGTCGGAACAGATTACGTCACTCCAAAAAAAAATTGGATTGAGATTTTTTTTTTTTTTTTTTGCTTTAGAAAACCGGTGCTGGAAAGCGGTTTGGAGCCGCTGGCTCCCAGCGACGCTGCCTGGCCGACGCTGCGCACTCGTACAGAAGAGGAATTCTTTCTCCGGCGTAATATTTAGGGTATGAGATCATGAACCAACAAAAATAAAATGATATGCTTTCAAAACCTGCCCTGCTCTGGTTTCCGAGCTCAGCCAGGAGCCGCTTTCCGTGGATCCCTAAGAAGCAGGCGCGGCATCGAGCGAGAGCCAAGCGGCCTTAAACCCTTCAGCTTCTCGTCTGCGTGGAGCGGCCACGGCGTCCGGGCTGCCCTCAGCTCCCGGGAGCGCAGGGCGACGTGCCGGGGTTTATTTTCTGATGTGTTAGGAGATGGAATAGTTCACGTGGATTTTGTTCAGACGAAACGAACACCTACGGCCGCAGAGGGGTGAGCGTCCTTCCGCCGCAGCCATGCTGCCTCCCGCCGTCGCCGTCCCCCGCCGGGAGGAATCCAGCGCCCTGGGAGCCGCCCGGTTGGGATCGGTTCAGTCGTCGTCCGCCGTCGCACAGCCCCGCCATCGCCGCAGCAAAGAGAGCAGCAGGGCTCGGCTGCGTCCCGCGGGAACGACAGAGAAGGCTCCTTCCCTCCGTCGGCGCCGCGACCGCGCCAGCATCCCGGCACGGCGGCCCCCGCGCGTCCCTGCCACCCCGGAGCTGCGCAGCAAACCCCAGAGCGCACGTTCCCTTTGTATCCCAGGCCGAATTCCCCCGGAGAGCGTTCGGATCACGCACCGAGTGACGGGTTAAATCTGATTATTCAATTAAGGCAGCAGTTATAAATTAAACATATCGGCCCGGCTGGGTACGTCTCGAGGCGCGGCGCGCGGCAAGGCTGCGAGCCAACAAACCGCGTCGGCGAGCGCCCAACGGCCGGCATGTGGAGGCCGCAAAGTGGCAGCAGAACCAGCTGGGAATAAAAGAAATAACAAAAATAGATAGGAAGCGCTCGGAAGAAAAAAGTTGCGACTCTAAATTCGCCCTTCCTGAAAGAAAACCAGGAAAAGGGGGCGGAAGGGCTGCGGGGAGGAGGGGACGGAGAGTCTCCTGCTGCCTCGCGGTGCGATGTCCCGAGGCCGCGGGGCACCAGGCGCACTCCCGGTAATTCAATAAGAGGCAGCTCCATAAAGGCAGCGGCGTTAATGCGCAGAAACACCACCTGTGTCAGAAACAGGCGCTGCCCATTCATCACAGCCTCCCAATTAGCCCGCGCCGCCGCCCCAGGCGCGGCCGCTCGCCTGGCGCGGAGGGGCCTGGCTGCGTGCGCGGGGGCAGAGCTGGCTCTTCCCGGCGCTGCCAGTTCGCCCAGCGCTCCTCTTTGTTCACCGGACCGCTACGGGGTTTTGTCTTGTCCACAGCGCTCGCCGTCCCGCCCGGATCTCTTACCTCACCGTCCTGCTTTCGGGCGCTGAACTGGGACGCGGGGACAGCTCAAGGAATCGTGACCAGGATCCAGAGGCTTTCAGGCCTCGGACTGGCAAATCGCACCCAGCCCAGTTTGCCGGAGCCCTGATTTCCTCACGGGAAACTGTGCTCACGTGAAACCCGCGGCTCCCGTTCGGGCCCCTGTCCCTGGACGCTGGTCTGGTTTTCCCCCGGCTCCATCCTTCGGTGTGAGGAAAAGCGTTACCTCTTCCTCCACACCGCGCCGCGTGCTGGTGCGGCTCCATCACAGCCACAAGCGGCCAGACTCCCCAGTTATCCCCTGAGTTCGTTCAATATTTTTCTTTTTTTTAAACAGTGAAAACTTAAAAATTGAAGTGCAGGAGAAACAGCTGCAGAAAAGGGCAGCAGCACCCTAATCTGGGATGGAGGCCAAGGGCTTTCGGCCGACACGGACAGGGCAACGCCGGCTAACGAACACTGCAGGCCCACGCCATCTGCAGCGGGCTCGCTAGCCACGCAGCGCCCGCCAAAGCAGCCTGCAGAGGCCGGACGTTTGCAGCAGATCCAAGGGAAACTTGGGAGCAATTAATGGAAGAAAAATCTCCCGAGGGCTGCTGCGCACAAAGACGTAAATTCCGGTTCAGGCTTGCAAATCCATAGGGAGAGCGGGGCGGGGAAACACCGCACTGCGTTTAACCCGCTGCAGCTCCCCATGCTCCGGTACGGGCGACAGGACGCCGCCCTTGATCTGACGCAGCACGCGGCCCGGCAAGCGTGCCTGAAGCACGTGCTCGTCTTCACACGGAACGAAGCCCCAGATCACAGAAAAATCCCCCAGAGCAGCCCGTGTGCGAGGGGCTCCTGCACACAAAGCCGGGCAAAACCCCTCAGGAATTATTAACTGTGACATTTTTCAGAGAAGCGGCCCTCTGCCGCCAGCACCGACCTGCCGAGGGCTCCTACCTGCTCCCACCGTCGCTATCGCGCTCTCCTGACCGATGATGTGCTCTTTCAGCCGCTGCTCCAGCGGAAACCTGCGGCGTTCCTCCACCTCCCGCCTGCGCTGCTCCTCCTGGAACTGTGGGGGGAAGAAAACGTCGGGATCAGAGGATTTTCGGAGCAATAACACGAGCGTCGGGCCGGTACACGGACCTCTTCCTCCCCTGGGACCGCAGAGCCCTGCACTGGTATCTGACACCCAGACAGGGCAGTCGCGGCTCGCTCTGGAAGCGGCAGCGCAAGTGAGAGGAAATTTCGGGATCTGCTGGGGACGGGGGATGCATGGGAATGGAGAGAAGCGGGCGAGCTGCCACGGAACCGGCTCTGCAGCTGACGGGAGAACCAGGCACCGCGCGGCTGCTGCAGCGGTGACACGGAGGGAACACTGACACTGCCCGCGTCTCCTCACGAGCGCCCAGCCCGTTCCGCGCCTTGGCCATTCTACCTGTGCCTGTTTTCCCACTCCTCACCCATCTCCTGCTCCAAGACTCCAGAAACACCTGGGAGGGCTGGGAGAGCATCACTGCCCCGCTGCACACCAGGGAGGTCAGACAAACCCCCAGCAGCACGTGGGACGGCGCTGGAAAAACCTCTTCACCCAGGATATTTGCTTTCTTGCACCTCAGCTCACGGGGAAGCAGGGCCTTTGAGAGCCGCTGGCGCACGCACTGCTCCCACCCGGATCGCTCTCCGGAGCTGAAGGCTGAGACGGCACACAGAGCAGTTTACGGAGACGTCCGGCACAAGCACTTCTCTGAGATGCTCGGGGACGGGATACGGGCGGAGCGGGAGCAGTGAACTTCCAGAGGAAAGAGCACAAATCCAGCCTCTGCTCGTCTTTAAAAAACGCTGCAGAAGTTTCTGCTGAGCACCCTTCCCCGTCGCAAACTGCTCAGCCGCCTCACCAGTGAAACCACTGCTCCGGAAGCAGCCCCCCCACAACGCCAGGCTCAGCCCAGGACGGGACAGGAGCAGCCCACGGGGTCTGCAGGGTGAGTAGTTTAATGCACATCACTGCTCCCCATCGCTGAAATCGCCCTCCTGCCGGGGAAACACCTCTAACAGGGGCAGAAAGCGGGATCCTGCCGCCAGAGCCGGAGCCGGTAAAACCCCGCAGCCAGGCTGCCAGTGCTTCCCGGGCTGGTTCTGACTGACAGAAGCTGAAAACCAAATAAATAGGGGAGGTCCCTCTTCCGCAACGCCTCTCCTCCCTCCATGGAAAACCAACGCTGCAAAAGTCCCTGGGTAGGAAAAACGTCCCTTTCCTGGGTCAAATCACCAGTCACAATGCTTTTTCCGAGCCATCCCGTTCCGGCTTGCAGCTCGGGATCCGCGCTGGAGAGAGCTGCCCTGCCACGCGCCATCTCCTCGGCGGAGCGGTGCCGCTGGGCATCGCGCAGCCGGGTTGCGCCGCTGGCCCGCAGCGTCCCGAGCAGCAGGCACGGCCACACTGAGCGGGGGGCACCGGAGGGAGAAAAATCCACCCAGAAAAATGTGGTTTAGATCAGTCTGGGACACAACCTGCAAGAAAGAGCCCCACCAAGCTTGGGTGTACGCGGGGAACAAGCTTCTGCTCCTTTCTCTTCCATTCCCTCTCCACCCCGCTGCATCCAGCCTCTCCCACCTCCTCCCAGCTGGAGCGGCGCACCGGGCCCGGCTCACTCCCGCCGGACATTTCTGCCGGACATCTCAACCCCGTTCGCTCTTTGAGTTCAGTCCTCAGCGTCGGCGGTGAGGAGAAAGCAACACCCGCTCCCGGTCCGCGGTGCGAAACGGCGTCAGCGGGGACCGCGTCCCGCTCGGTTCTCCCGGCGAAACTTCTGAGGGCACGTCCCCGGCGCGTGAGCAGAGATCACAGCAGAGAAACCGAGACGGGCACGGCAACGGCGCCCGCCGGCTTTCGCTACTCCTTACCCAGCGCGGCGTCCCGCCCGCGCACGGCCGCCTTGATGGGAAAACACGCAGCGGCAAGAGGTTCGGAAGCGTGAGCCACAGCTCCACACAACACCTGCGGACGTGGAGGGGCCAGGGTCTTTCACCCTTTTCCTTAAAAGATTAAAGGAAGGGAGGATGGTCCACTTCTGCTCAGCTGCGGGAGGGATTTGGAGCCTTTGGGATCTGGGGAGCGGTTTTTCTGCGGGAAGGCAAATGCTGGCTTGGGATAACTCCTGGAGGCTTACAGAGAGAGACAGGAGAGACCAGCAGAGGGGTCTGACTGGGCCCAGTCGCCGGGGAAAGAGGAGCCGAGTGGCAAAGAGACTTGGAAGACTCGGTCTCGCATAGGGAAAGCGCACACAGAATTCTCCTTTTTTTTTTAAGAATAAAAGAAATCAAAATAAATTAAAAATACATATGAAAACTCCGCGTTATTCTGTCACCAGGATATGTAAATAAAATCGATGGGCTGCGCCCATCCAGTAACACTTCTGCCAATTCATTCTCCAGCAGCGACGAAAATGAGCAATAAATTCTCAAAGACTCTCGGTGGAACGCGGGTACCGGGGCGGACGCAGCCCGGGAGCCCCGCGTGCCCCCCAGCAGGATATCCATCACCCGCCAGCCTGAGAGCCTCTGGCAAGCGCCATCATTTTCCGCAGGAACATCTCCACGGATATATTCCCTTCCTCTCCTCCATCTATTCGTTAAGCATAAAACCCAGCACCGCTTTTCAAGCTGTCCGGATTCCTCGCCGGCGCTGGGCTCCGGAGACCATTTACCCGGCGGATAATTCCCCCCCGCCTGCTCGTAAAGATTTCCAAGTGTTTTATCCTCAACTTTTCTTCCTGCAAACTCGCCGGCAGAGCCGGCC
>JAAGAY010143993.1:0-25851 GCA_011801015.1 Ardeotis arabs | reverse complement strand
GATACTAATTGTAACGTGTGTCTCTGTCACTAGGCAGAAATAAATTAAATACTAAAAGGTGAATTGCTTTGTGTAACTACTCATATTTTGCCCTAGCTTCGCATTAAAACTCTGATGACTGGAATGGCTGCAATGGCAACAGAAGAGGTAAGCAGCATTTTAAACTGATACTGCTTTGTTTAAATTGTGGTTGGTTATAGCAGTTATTCCTAAAATTGGGTTAATTGTGAGTCTAAATTATTGGAATGACTACGTTTAAATTTTCATGAAGGGAATGTAAGAGAAGATGGTTGAGTTAGGAAGAGAGAAATTTTTGAGGCTGATGAGTTAATCATTTGACTTGAAATGATATATATAAGTGTGTCTCAGATCATTTCTGCAAGGAGAATTTCAGAGGAAAGACATCACAGTGCACCTATCCAAGATGCAGTATGATCTTGCTTTATTCATTTTGTGAAGATGTCCAGAGGAGTAATCATTTTACTGGAGAGAGTGGAGGAAAATTCTCTACATTTCAAGGTCTTTTTCAAAACACTGATAAATAGTTATGAACAACACCGTTAGTCTAAGACACTGAAACTATTGGATATGTATCTCATTTTCTTAATTGATTGTAGTTAATGGAACTTATAGGCTGTTGTAATTTTGAAGATTCTTACATTTTGATTTCTGAAATTCAGTGGTTAAGCATTTTTTCTGTTTATGCTGAAGTGACAGAAGGAAAGGTGGTAATTAGTCTGGTCTCAAAGTTGGTTGACATGCTTTCTACTGAAATCCACTGTAGGATTCAAAACCAGTCTTCAGGTAGAACTGTACATGCATCTAGTTTGAAAGGTGCATTCTTTCACACATCTGCATTGTTATAGTTTGGCTCAAAATGTGGTCTGAAAGTGAGTTTTACTACTGCACATGCAAAATTCATTATACAGAATACAATGTGAAGTAAATTTTTGAAAATCTGAAGTCAAATTACCACTATTGTTTGCTGAAAGGTTGTAAGTGAGAAATTTCCATCAGTGAAGTTTTTTTTGGGAATGGAATGTTTCTTGATTTTGTTTTATGGCTAGAGATTTTTACCCAGTATGAAGGTTTTGTACATTTCTGTTAAAATTAGAGCTTGGAGAAATTACCATGTAAAAAGCACAGGCAATTCCAAAACTCGAAACGTTTTCTTGACACAATTGCAGGGCAAGTTGACGGCAAGCACAGTTGGCCAGATTGTTGGACTCCAGTCAGATGAGATCAAGCAAATAGTGTCAGAATATGCTGAAAAGGTAAGTGTGTTACCTGATTATGTTTTACCAAGTTGTGTAATTTAGGCCTTAAGCTTCCAACTTAATTGCAATGATTCTCTTGAAACAGCACTGTTTTGTATATGCTGTGGATAGCAGCAGAGTCAGGATTCAGGAGAGTATTTTAATGAGATTTAAACATGCACAAGCTTTTGGTGTGACAGCACATATTCCTGAATTGCATTCATGAGTAATTCAAGTTTAAGCACCTGCTTAAACGTTTTCATGAATAAAGAAGGCCCGAAGTTGATATCTGTTCAAACTGAGGCCTAAACTCTTAATGTATTTTAAAATGTTCAGTGTTAAGCACAGAAATACAATTCTGTGGGCCTGCTCAGAGGAAAATCTAGGCCTCTTCCACACAGGTTTTCATACACTGGGGTCTTACTTGCACTGGGCTCCGGTTAGCAGTCATATCCTGGATCTCTCGTTCTGAATCTAGAATCATCAAAAACAAACCTTTGTTGCTTTTACTTTTACCTTAAGTCAAGGTAATTAACTGTGTATATTAGCTCCACTTATTGTGTTCAACTCTGATTGTTTTTACAGTAATGTGAAAAGAAAATATGACTCTTCAAGCAATTAATACATACAATACATCACTGCCAGATAGGAGTTATAGGTCGCTCTTATTTGTCCAATAGTCTTCTTCTATTTCTTCCTTTTTGTTGACACATATGAGGTATGGAGCTTTCCCATTTGAGAGATAAACCCTATAACTCAGCGGAGTCTATAGCAAATTCTTGGCCGTTCTTTATTGTAAAGGATTGGAAGAACAGAAGCCCAAGGGTCATATTTCAATGTTACATTTCTTCTGAGAGAAGGCAGCAGGACCTTGACTATTATAGTAGAACAATGATTAATACTCTGGAAAGTAAGAACTGATTCAAGTCAAACCAAAAATATATTGCTTTTCAAATCTATTGGATGTGACCAAAAAAAAAAAATTTCTGTGTGTGCATGCATGCACCAGGAAAAGAGAATTTACGATGTTATCAAACAGTTTATTGAAGCATCAGCAATGTTTGGATATAGTTCTAAAAGTTTTAACCCCTTGTAACTACACATAGTCTGAAGAACACAGCAGTGCTTATTTGTCTATCCAAGTGTTAATAGAATCCACTGGCTCACTGAAGATAGCTAGCAAACAAAATTGTAGATCTGACGTTGCCATGTGCCAGGACCTTTCTTACATTTTTGTGGAAGATCAGCACATAGAGTCTTCTGCATTTGCCCCTCCTTTCTGCTGCTGTGTTAACTTGCTGTGTAAACTGGAAGGAAGATTTTAATGTCGTCCCTCACCTTCTAAAGATCCTGGAAGAAAATTATTAACACAGCTTTTATCTGCCTATTCATCACCAGCTTTCTAAGGCCAATTATTCAAAGTAGCTTTGATTTTACTGTGTTAGAAGGATTCTTCCTGAGAACTTACAAGTATAGTTATATATAACAAGAGGTTTTGCTAGGATTGGAATAGGAAGAAAAGCTTGTTCCCTGGTAAAATGAGAGACTAAAACTAGAGAAGTGGTGTCTCAAAACTACCCCCTGCATAAATGCCTGAAGCAGAATGCTCCTCTGCAGTTTTAAATGCTGTTTGCAGGTTGCTTACATCTTGAGAAGTTGACTCAGATTTTATTTATTTATTTTTTTTTTAACTTCTAGAATCGTATATCAGAGATTACTATGCACCCTACGCAGTCAGTTGAAGTAGCATAAAATGAGCATTTTAGCCATTTAGTGTGGTTAGGGGTTGTCATTGAAGGAAGATATTAAATTTTACTTTTTTGCTTGTTGTTTTTTTGTTTGTTTGCGGCATCCCAGAAAGATAAGGTGAGATGCAGTGATTTTTATCTTTGGGTTCCTGAGCCTTGGCAGAGTGTCAAGGAAAAATGATGGCAAATTCCATTGAAATAACTACTAAAGATCTAAGTGGAACTTGACTGAAAACAGATTTGAACCGTTATAGGGCTGGAGATTGTTTTTGTGGGCTTCAGACAGTGGACTTCAAATTGAGGCAGCTATGATGGAGTTAGTCACAGGTCTAAATCTCTGAAGTCTATTTGCTAGTAGGAGATGGTTGAACATGAAGAGATAAACAAAATTATTTACTGCTATACAGTTTTTATCTTTGTACAGACTCCATTTTTAAAAGTTTTTTTTAAGAATGTGAAGTTCTGTAGACTAATGGTTGAATTATTTCTTTAATTCTTGAACAGTTTATAGTACTAACATGTGTGAGAGAATCTCATTACAAAGAGTAACATTAATTGCATGTATTTCCTTCCTGCTTCCCATTTAAAACTTTCATATGTGAACAGTGGGAGGCAGGCTCTTAAAATCTAGAATTAGCCATTTATTTTGGCTAGCAGTTTTTCAGCTGCCATAAGATTAGTGATCCTCATGCATAATTAATATGGAGTTTTAACTTAACGAAGTCTATTGTAGAAGACAAGGCTACTAACACTTCTTGTTTAACTTGTTTATTTGAATTGGCTACATCTTTTTTAGCGCAGTTGAGCAGTTGCAGGGAATGGGGAGGAATGCAGAATTGAGGCTGCACCTGTCATTGGTGGGGATAATGTGCGTTAACAGAAAAGTTGGAGGATGTATCCACCTATTCGTTTTTGTCAGACATAACTGAAGTTCTTGTTTTGAGATGGAGTAGCAAACTGGTGAACAGTCAGAGACACTAGTGCTCAGATACAGCTTTCTTAAATTATGTTCAAAAGGCAGCTACTGTTTTGGTCTAGTAAGACACCATCTAACAAAAATAGTGTCAAAAGCAAAGTAGCTTCTATAAGCTGTGCTTTCTTCCTTCTGTGCTAGAAGATGCATTTTTCTCCACAAACCAGAACCCAGTTCCTCAGTAGCTTTGAAGCTGCAGTGTTGGTGCAGAGCAGATCCTTAGCCCACTTTGGTTGCATGAGGCTTAACTCTAGCTTTTTCAGTTGCAGACCAGAAAGATTTTTCTGCAGAAACCTATATTATAGTGATGATTATTTCCCATTTTCAAAAGAGTAGGGTTTAACAATCCACTTCTTGAGTTACAAACTTTTCTTTATGCCAAAGCTGTAGTGTATGGATTTCTGCTATTCTTGCAAGATCAGTCTCAGACTGGTTTAGCTCATGTTTCTCTTGCATTTCCAGTTTTCTTGATTTGCATGTTATGCATATTAGATAGGCTAATTGTATTGGTGAGAAGGATGGAGTCGTAGAATGCATGAAATGGTGAGAGAACGTGATTTGGCTAAATAATGAGAGGAATAAGTTAATCTGAGTGTGCATTTGTTGAATAGTTCAGTGTTACAGATGTGGCTTAGAAGCGTTTTTCCTTTCCTAACAAAAGGAAAGAAAGTATGTGAATTGTTGTGATAAGATGCCAGAATTGGTCTTTTCTTGCTGTGGATGTGAAAGTATAACAAGTCATTAAGCTGCCCTTCAATATGAATAACATAGAAAATGAGAAGAGGAAGACAGGTTTTGCCTCTTATTTTCATTTAAAATTAAGCTGTTAATGAAGGCCTGCTTACCCATCTGCCTAGAGTGAATACCAGGAGCAAATATGAGTGAGGAGTATTTTGTAGTTCTTGTAACATTTTTGCTGATTATACATTGTAGTGGTTGTCAACACTTGGTAATTATGCAAAAGCACTCAGTATTCAAGACTTTGACAGACTCTGCAAATTAGCACCTGAAGTAGTTGAAAATTAACTGTTTGTCTAATGGAATATTGGAAAATGGATTAATGGGAAAAAGAAGTCTGAGTGCATGAAGCAAATGACCAAAACAGATGGATGTAAGTATTAAAGTGAGGACTTTCAAAAGGTACAAATAATGTTTAGGCAAACAGTCACTTAAACATCTAGCTATCACTGATTTTTAATAATTCTTTTATCTACTGCAAATATACAATTTCTATTGTAAATGTTAATCCTGGTAAATAATATTTCTGGCAGCTTTCCTTTTACAAATCAGAGAGAACATGAGACTGGTTCCAGATTGCTGTCTTCATTACATATTGATGAGACACTTTCTTGGCAGTGCATGCTGGATTGAGTAGTTTTCAAAGACTGGTGTCCGTTGTATACACACCCACACACACAAAAAAAAAAACCCTAGGGTGGTAAATGTATCTACCACACTGACTATATCATTGTCATTCAGCATAAAGATAAATCCAAGCCAGTATTTCAGAATCTAAAAACACAATCGTTCAAGGCTTTTGAAAGTTCTGGATCTACCTTTTGGGGTCTCTGATTCCGTAAGTTCAGTAAATAACACTGCTTAAGGTGGTTTTTAGCATGTTTGTATTTTTTCCGTTTAAGAACTCTACAAGGTTTAACTGTAATCCTGATGCAAAAAGTTATTTCTTTCTTCTAGTAGTCTGTATTATTTTCCACCTGTCCCAGGGCACCTGACTTTATTTTCATCTTTCCTCACCTGTTACCTTTGGGACATAATTCAGTTGTTCAGCTGCTTCCTTATCTTGATGCAAGAGAAATCAGGAAGTCATTCTTTCTGTTGCTTAGTGGAACATGGTTCTGGATGAGGAATATCACAGGTGTTTTTTGCATTTCCTGAGCTACTGAAGAAGCAAGAAGTAATGGTGTGATGTCCTACAGGCTGTTGTTATTGTTTGTTTTAGCAATCTGAGCTTTCTGCTGAGGAGCGACCAGAAAGGCTTGGAGCTGCCCAACAACACAGAAGGAAGGTGGCATCTCTGAATAAGCAGATTTTGCATAAAACCAAACTCCTGGAAGAGGTAAGTATTGTGTGTGTAATAAAGAAGAAAACATTGATAAATGTGGTTTCGCACGAAGATTTTGCCATCCAGAAAAGATTTGCAAGCTATCTTCTATACCAGCAATTTGTCACACTGAACATTCATTTCAGCATCTCTGAATGTCTTGCTTGCACATTTATTACTAAGACAATGTGGCTGGTTTTATATTAAAAAATTGTATAGCCCTGTCTGTGAGGAGGGGACTAGCTAATAGAAGATTGCTTTTCCCTTTTTTTGCGTACCTCTCTTGGAGAGAAACAGAGTATCTCCATTTGACTTGTTAGTTATAGTGTTGAATGGGATGTTTTCACAGTTTCAAGAAACAATTTAGGAAGTTATTCTAAAATATGCTACAAATTACTTTTTATCACTTCCTATCCTTTTTATATGAGACACCTTGTCTCACTGACTGAGGTGGGGTTTTTGCTTGCTTGTTTGTTTGGGCGTATTTTTGCACAGTCACTGCTTGGTTTTATTTTTTTTAAACTGATGCACTTCTGTTTGTGTTGCCCTCTGGCATGCCCCATCTGTTAAAAATAACATTTTTCCATAGTCAGTAACACCACCATGATTATTTGCGCTGTATATTGAATGTAAACCATGTCTGTCACAATTCCTCTCCATTCAGAAAGTCTGTGCACAATTCCTCTCCAGAGTGAAATATTAGAAAGTATTATGATGTACTATAATTATGATACTGAAATTAAACATACTTTTTTTTTTCTTTTACTTGAGTTTGTATTCTTTTAACACTTTGGTAATATGAATTTTCCATGTCTGATTATGTTAAACATAACTTTGGTGCCCTGTCAGGATGATGATTGTTAGTAGAAAAATATTGAAAATATCTAGCATTTAAATGCAGGCTGAAGTGTCAGGAATAGTATGAGCTTTCAGACAGTTAAATCCTGTGTGAATCCCCACATTGGTTTGAGTTCTTTTGCTGAAGTAGAAACAAATTGCAGAATGAGATCTTTGGAATTTCAGAAGTCACTGGGAAAGAAGAGGATGTTCAGTGTATCCTAAGTCGTTGCCGTACATTTCTGTCACACTTTAACTCTTCTTTTAAACCACAAAGGCTAGAAGACAAATACATATGAAGGGAGATACAGATGTGCTACATGTATATTATAGAATGGAGGCAGATGCTGGCACTCTCAGCATCTGCTCTGAGCTAGCAGGTTTTCCAGATAAGAAGTTTAGTACTTCTAAGTTTAGTACTGCCCTGTTAAGAAAGAGAGTCCGTTTGCTCAGGTTTAAGGATATTCTAGTACAGATTTTGAATGGATTTTGGTTGTGTCCACCAGCTCCCATCCATCTGCAGTTTTTCTGCCGGCAGTACATGGACATACTGGAGGCATGCTCAGTTTGAATGTATGTATTTACTAGGACACTGTACAACAGCCTTGGATTTTGAGAACAGTTCGTATTCATGGAGGCAGTTAGCTCAAGCTTAATTCTGGGGAGGACAACCTAGGCACAATTCTGTAGTAAGAATGACATTAGGAAACTGCAGCAGCTAGCTCAGGTTTCAAAAAAATGAAAATCTTCAATATTGCACTGGCACATTTCTCTGGCCATGCTGTTCCCTTGATCTTTCTTGCCTAGTTGAGCAGTAAGAGAGGCTGTGAAGAAGCTTAGCCGTTGTGGGTGGCTTTTGCAGGTATTCTGTGTTATGCTGTTATGATCTGGAAAGCAGAAAGGATCCACCAATGTCTATATGCAGTCTCAATGACTGAGATGTTTAAAAGCTTTTTTTTCTGGAGCAGATGGCACTCAAATTCTACAGAATTATAGCATAGTGGGACTACTGAATTAGTAATACAGAATATGCCTGTAACTTGATAGATGTTGAGTGGATTACATTTTCATGTTAGGGACAGGTAATTTCCTTTACCAGGTTCCCTGGCATATGAATGGATGTGTGTGTTTGCTTTCTGCATACTGCTGACAAGAAGAAAGTAGTTCGGGGTGGGGAGGAAACATGATTGTAAGTCACAGAAAATCAATAGATTCCTTGCCTCATTACAGATCTGCTTTTAACTGCCAAACAGACTTCATAATCCACAGGAAAACTTAAGTGTTTTCTAAATCTCTTGTCATGCTGTTTGCCATTTTAACAGTTGAGGGTCTTTTAACTCTGTGTTGCTTATTTGCAGTACATGACAGTCTCAGTGCTTTGCTTTTAGATGGAAAGAAGTGCTGACAGCTATAAGCCAAATATAATCCTTTTATCACTTTACTAAAGTAAAAATTTCCTGTCTGAATTTTTTTTTCCCACTTGCCAAAGGCAGCTTTTGAAGGGTGAGGCAGAAGTTGAAATCGGTGACAGTCAAGACCCTTTTAAAAAATGTTTGTGAAGTTCTGGTTTCAATACTGCAATAAGTTTTGACAAGAATTCTTATAACAAATAGTTCTTTAATCTTTATGTCAATTTTCATGAGATGTGAACTGCAGGCTTAAATTATAATTTTCTTAAAACTAGTTAGAATTCAGTTTGTTGGTGAATTATTGGGGAAAAATATGAAATACAATGAAAAAGCTTTCTTTTCATAAATTTGTCTGTGGAAAGGGTTGAAATCATAAGTACTTTAGAGAAGGATATTCTTCTAAAATTAGTCTCTGTAAATTATTTGACAAGTGAAATATCCCGTAGTGTTTTGCTAACTGCTGCCTTTATTAGACATTCCATAGTTACACAGAATCATACACCAGCTTGCTTATTTGATATGGACATGTCTGTGGTATGGTGCTGTGGTGCTTTTATGCAGCTCTTGAATCACCTGAACTTATTTGGAGAAGTACAAAATAGAATTATTTTCTTAGCCTGGTGTGAAACTAGGCTAGTATAACCAGGCTAAATAACTTTGAGCAATTTAGCAGAGATTCTGTCCAATAAGTTACCATTCTTTTGGCATCCATTTTGTAAAAGCAGCAGTTTATTCTGGGGCCTAATACATCCAGAAGGTCAGGTGGAAAACATTTTCTGTTATTAATTAAATAATTAACAGGAATTCTTGTAATCAAATGCTCTCTGAGTAGATGACAAGAAAAGACAATGTTTGTGATGGCTGGCATATTGTTTAATAGACCGCCATTGTTAACAGCTCAAATGTTGCTATTCTCCTTTACAGATGTAATTAGCATGAATACAGAATCAAACTCTTCTTTCTCTTTTATAATAGTTGCAGGCTAAATGCGCTGATCTGCAGGCAAAATGTACTGAAGCAAAAACGACGTTAACTGAGGTAATCTTCCTTTGTTTTTCTGTGCACTGCTTCTAGCTGAGTCACTTTTGAGAAGTTCGGTGTGTGGAGGGATGTATTAAATGGTGAAGCTGTTTGACAGCATACCTCACTGATCTCATGGTATGGGAAAACTGAGTACCATGAATCATTTTATGTGTGGAAATGTATTTCAATTTATTATTAATTGCAACCCTTAGGTTAAGAGTTATGGTGAAAAGCTGGACAAGGAATTGGCAGCCTTAGAAACAATAGAATCCCAAGCAGATTCTAGGTAAGTTTCTTCCTTTGTGACCTTTGAACTTCTGAAAAATTAGGATTTTAAAGTGAATCATTCAGTGTTTCTTGTTTTGTCAATCTAAACAAGTAACTAGAATTTTAAAATAAAACAATTCTCCAGCTTGCTTTCCAAAGACGAGAAAATATTACCATAGTATTCAGTCAGAATGAAATGTCAATCTGAAGTTGAAAATAATCGTAGGTGTTCAAAGCAGAAGGACCGTAGACACATTTGACGACTAGATGAGGCCTTCCTGATTTTGTTTTCTTTATATTTGAAGCCTTCATTTCACATAAATTGGATAGGAGGCTCTCTCAAAATATGAAATAAAATTAAGTCAAAACAGCAAAACAATCAAAATACTCAGTGTAATACTACATTTTTATTTTGGCCTTGGTATATCAGTGGGGATATTTGGGTTTTTTTCATTTACACAGATTTTATTGGAAATGTGTTTAGAACTAAGCTTGTTCTAATGTCTTTTAGTTCTCCATCTGTTTAAATTAGAAACTAAAAATCTAATGTGGTTTACTGGATCTTCAAATTCAGCATATTACAGAGTCTGCGAGCACTGGTGGCCATGAATGAAAATCTTAAAAGCCAGGAGCAAGAGTTCAAAGCACATTGCAGGGTAAGTTTTATTTTCTTATATGAGGATTCATTTAAAACTTGGTAAATAACCATTATACTTCTTCCTGATTTGTTGTCGTGTTGTGTGTCCCTGCCGATCCCGTGTGTCGTGTCCTCCCTGCCCCCAGCCCTTTACTGGTATTTCCAGGTTCATATTGAATATTGCCACCAGCTTGATTTGTGACTGAATTGTGGACAGTTGCTCAGTTCTGCAGTGTATTGTATCTGCAACAAGGCAGACGACCAAGAAGGCTGGAACTGGATTTACAAGGACTTGCCCCCTGCCCTGTGGCAGGGAAGGTGTAAGGAAGGCTGCCAAGGCATCAGAATTAGTGTGGCCTTCAATCTTCTGTTGTGCCTGGGACTCTTTTATTAAAGGATGGTTTCTAGACATACAGTGCCAGATCAGCCTTGTACTGGTCACAGCTGTGGTTCTTGTTCCCATTACTGTTCTGCTGAGAGCAACTTGGGGTGGGTTGATAGGGAGCACTAAAATGTAAGTTTGAGACTGGTCTATAGCAGATACCCACATGTGCTATTCACAACCCGAAACGGATCGTCTCCTCTTGGATAATGTAGCCAACGGTGGCCTGAGGAGAGGTACAACGTCAAAGAGGAGGGCTCCATAGCTTTGGAGCTCCCTAGCTTTGGAGCAACCTACCAAAAGAGACAGGACTGAGATGAAGCTATTAAAGTTTTCAGAGCATTTTTCAATTTTAGTGCTTAATTACTATGTTTTACTGTCCTGTTTACTGCTGTGTTTACAGACTGCCTAGAAATATGATCAGAGAGAATTGTTTTCATTTCTGTTTAAACAATAACAGATGGAATTTAATAGAATGAAAAGAAGTAATTTTACAAATGAATTGCAGTCTTGTGTCATGCTATTGCTGTTGTATTATTTCTTTGCTTTCTCAGCTTCATTTTCCATGTCACTCATTCATTGTCTTAGCTGGATTTCCAAGTAAGAGATAAATTTGTTCCCACGATTGATAAAGGCAGGCAGTTCTATGTAATGAGTAATAAGATCCCCTTAAGCAAGGAATGCTATTTAATATTAATCTTTAAATATAAAGTGTGTGGTCAGCTCCACAGTTTTGTTAGAGATATATGTTGCTGTCTCCTGCTAAGAGGATAGGTCTCAATTAAAAGCAACATAAACTTTCTTTCTTTTAAAGGAGGAGATGGAGAGACTTCAACAAAATATTGAGAATTTGAAAGCTGAGGCAGTGGAAAATGGGGAGGAACAGGTAATAGCAAATGTCTAAGTTTTTATTTTCAGTTTGTGTTTTAAAATGTTGGTTTAGGTCTTCCTGACTTTTGACAAATTTTCACAAGCATTAAAGTATCTGTTGTGGTCTCTGAAAAATTCTATTCTACTCCACTGGTAAAGCCACACTTCAGGCTAATAACCACAGAAATAGAGTGGACTGAAAATAGCTGTCGTATTCTTCATTATTCTTGCAGAATTCATAGAAGCTCATAGATCCTTTTATCCTTTTGCCTCCTTCTTTTTAGTACCAGAGAAGAATCTCTGGATGTTGTGTTAAGAGCAGTGCATACCTCTGACAAAAACAGGTCTTCCTCAGAAAGCATGTTTGTTTTGGTTGTTTCTTTCTTAAAAGTGGATTTATTTGAAGGATGAAAGCACAAGCTTTCAGTGGCTCAGTACATTGCATGCCATGAGCAGCTGTCAGAAGTTAGGCTTTAATACAAGTGCATCCAGACTGATGGCAATGAATAATGAATGAACAGAAAAGGAAAAGCTTGAAGTACTTGTATTTTCGGTGGGTAAACATTTGATACATTTATGCATCTGAAATGAGGTAGATTAGAGGTTCCGTGATGCTGCTGTCCTTCTGAACACAGCATGAAAAAATTAAAATGTGAACCTAGATCTTAAATTTTTAAACAAGAAAAAATTATCTTAAAGTCCACAATCTAGGAAATCTAGAATACATGTCAGAGGGTTTATGTTCTCTCTGGGGCCATGTTTATCCTTAACCCCGCCACTGAATCAAAGTATAAACATTCTGGCAAGAAGTATGGACAATCTTCCAATACATACCTTCATTTAAGTGTGAGTGTTGTAAAGCAGTGGAAAAACTATTGACAAATCCTAAATACTGAAATATCAAAGGCTTAAAAGCTAGCAAAATGCACTTTTAATAGTAAAAGATGTCATTTTAATGCAGATTATGAATCATTGTTTAAAAAAACCAACAGCAAACAGAATCGTAGAATCACAGAATGGTTTGGGTTGAAGCAACTTTCAAAGGCCATCCAGTCCAACCTCCCTGCAAGGAGCAGGGACATCTCCAACCAGATCAGGTTGCTCAGAGCCCCATCCAACCTGGCCTTGAATGTTTCCAGGGATGGGGCATCCACCACCTCTCTGGGCAGCCTGTGCCAGTGTTCCACCACCCTCATTGTAAAAATTTTTTTTCCTGATATCTAATCTGAATCTACCTCCCTCTATTTTAAAACCATTACCCCTTATCCTATCACAACAGGCCCTACTGAAGACTGTCTCCCTATCTTTCCTTTAGGCTCCCTTGAGGTACTGGAGACCGCTATAAGGTCTCCTCGGAGCCTTCTCTTCTCCAGGCTGAACAGCCCCAACTCTCTCAGCCTGTGCTCATAGGAGAGGTGTTCCAGTCCTCTGGACTCTCTCCAGCTGGTCCATGTCCTCCTTATGTTGGGGGCTCCAGATGGTGGTGGTATTAAATTAAATGGAAGATAGACAAAGATAGAAAACAAACCCAGTCTGTGCATTTTTGCAACTGCAGCTCTCATATGCAACTGTAATACACAATTGTTTTGGGTTCTCAAATTCTAGGAGCCGAATAAGATTATAGAACAGCAGTACAAAACCGAGAAAGATAAACTTCAAAAGATCCGGCTGCTATTGGTGAGTCACTCTGTAAATTTTCTTGTATAAAGTTATTGATGTTTTTCTTATCTTGTAACTTCTAATACTTCTTTTTATTGTTCTGATTTTAATTTTTTTCTATCACAAATCAATTACCAAAAAAATTGAGCCTCAGCCAATGCTTTTCTTCTTTTAAAATTAATTATGTAGTAGCAAAATATTGCTGGGGGGGGCTTCATCCATTTTAAGAAGAGAACAAGAAGAGGCTTTGTTTTCTCCCCTCCTAACTTTCTATTCAGGCACGAAGAAACAGAGAAATAGCCATTTTACAACGCAAGATTGATGAAGTACCCAGCCGAGCTGAGCTAACACAGTATCAGAAGAGATTTATTGAACTTTACAGTCAGGGTATGTATATCAAGCAGGAACATCCTGCTGCAGGCTAAAGCTCTGGAAGGAAGGCAATTGCATTTTAAGCATATGGCATGTAAAAACAGCACTTGATAATTTTGTGGCATTTTAAGGGTCTTCTGGTATTCATGTTATAAACCCTGTTTTCAAGGTTTTATAAGCTCACTATAAGAATTTTCATAAGAGTGAAACTTGATGCACAAGATTTCTGGAGTAAATTTTGTCTGAGCAGGTTCAGTCGTTTAGGTTAATGACCAGTGTGTTTAGAAAGTCTTGAATTCACTATTTACAAATGAGGTTGCTGTAAATTTGAGTCTTATTTAGTTAACTGCTCTTAACATCAGATTGCTTTCATTGTTTTAGTTGACGTGAGATAGCTAGTTCTGAACCAAACTATATCAAGAACTACAAAGTAAAGACAATTTCCTGAAGGGATTGTTTTCTTTCATTTTTTATTTACAAATATCCTGCAATATCTTGGTAGGATCAGAGTACAGATTGTCTTTAACTTTTTAAATTAAAAAGTTAATTTTATTTATTTGTATTTTTATTTATAAATATAAATAAATATTATTTATATTTTATAAAATGGGGAAATGTGTTCAGTTTACTTTTTGGATAGGTATGCATTTGCTGTGAATGGATGGTACGGGGCATGCAAACTGAATAAAATTTTAAAGCTGTTCCATTAAAGTGGGAACAAACCAGTACGCTTACTCATGTATATTTAATATAGCTTGTGTATTAGCATAAGCTAAAATAAATTTCTACCAAGAACTAGCTAACATTTTAAAGACATTCTACATTTATTAAATAAGTTTGTGAACCAAGGTCTTGAAGGTTGAGTAGCTCGAAATTTTTTCTCTTTGATTCAAATCCCTTGCCCTGATGAGGCATCTGTAGTGACGTAGTCATGTGCTGTCTTCCATGTGTGTTGTCTGACTCAGTGCATGGAATAGATACACTTCTTTAGTGAGTACAAATCCAGGACTTCCTTCTCCCCCTTTGCTTCTGATGAGCCATGCAGTTTATTTAATCAAGTCCAGCTATAAAGACAACTTTGTTGCCTTGCATTAAATTTTCTACAGATTTTAGTCTCTGTCACATCTAAGTGAATTCAGACAAATAATCTATGGTCAGAGCATCTACCTGCACAGAAGATGGGGACTTCATTTATATATGAAGTACAGAAAGATTAAGATCAAAGAGACTTGTGCAGCTTTGGGCGTAGATTTAAGATGCTTTGAGTTTTATGGGACTTTGTTTTCTACAGTACAAAATACGTGTGGTAACGTAGGATAACGCACTGTTCAGTCGTCACCAGGAACCTGCATTGTACAGGCTAAGGTTTTGGAAAAATGAGCTGAAAATATCTAGAAAGTTTTTGTGTGAATTGTGATATTTTTTTAGAGGCTTTTCGTTTGTCCAGATTCAGGAGATCTTCAGAGTTGCCAAAACCAGTTTTTTTTTTTTTTAACTTTGATCCAACATGTGCTGGACAAGACAATCTTCAGCAGTGCCCTCCAACCTCAATGGTTCTGTGGTTCTGTACTAGAATGCTTTTAAGTTCCAATATTCTCTGCTTTATTTTTGGCCTAACTGAAGCCTTTTCCCTTGGAAACATTAAGCTGTGGTTTTCAGAGAATCAGTGAGCTGACTCCTCCTTCCTCTTTCTTTGTCTTTCTTACCTTACATGGGCTCTGGTGTGTGCCTGTAAGGCTCCGTGAGCTGGTACAACTTTCTAACCCAATCGAAGTCCTGAAAAATATTCTTCTGGGTTGTTATGTGGAATCCACTCAAAAGACTACAAGAGCTGCTGCAAGAAAGGGAAGAGCTGCACAGAATGAAATGGTTTGGGAAAGACCTCTTCCGTTTGGCAGCAGTCCTGCAAAAAAAACCAAACTAATTAAGAGAGCACACCTGAAGTAACCCTGTTGGTGATCCTTGTGTTCACACAGTTTTTCAAGAAGCAGCCTAATTTCGGCATTTGTAAAATCTGTGTGGAACATGCTGAACTGCCCTTACTAATTTGTCAATCTGTCCCAGGCTTTTATGAATTCTTTGGTGCTTTCAGGCTCCCAGTACTCAGTGTGTTTCTCAAGGCTACAGCATGTGCAGAACATGTGTCACAGTCATACCGTACCAATGAAAAAGCTCTTTGGTCTTGAGCATCTTGTTACTGCAGAAGTAGCCACGGCTGGATTTATGTCACTAAAACATTCAGCTGTGAGCTTTGGGTTGCTGTTGGGCTTCAGCTGGAGAACAGAATTGTTCAAATCAGAAGTTGTAATTTCTTTAAAACTTTGGATATTCAGTGACATCGTCAGTGGGAGGGAACTCATGCTGTCTGTAAATGTTTTCATTCCAAAGCTTAGTCCAGCCTATCAGTTCAGTGAAGGTTTTATTTAAAGATAACTTGTTAGCCTTTAGAGTTTAATGAAATGAGCATGATTTCATTCAGGTTTATCTCTTTTTAACCCATACATTTTTTCCAGGTTGGGGATTCTAGACAGTGGTTAATATATTAACCGTAATAATTTTTACCAACTGTGCTTCTCTGTTGAGCTCTTTCGTCAGGAATCCCAAGTCTCTTAGGTTTCCTTAGGCATTGAAGAACTAAAGAATAGATGAACACTTAGCAGATTTGAGTATCAGGCATCATCTTGTAGGCCCAGAGGGAATGCATGTCTGAGCCTTACCTTCCCCACCGAGCTATGAACATCTGATATAATCACCTAAACCAGAAAGTGTTATTTGAAAAGAAAGTATTATTTAATCCTATCGGTATGAATAAATTGTAAGAAGAGAAAAAAGGCTTTAAAACAGTAAAATCTTTCTTGGGTATCTCGCACACGTGTAGCTTGAAAGATATAGTATAATGCATTTTTCCTATGCAGTACTATCAGATTATGTGTTTCCTCTCTGTCACTGCTGAGCCTGTGCTTCCCTACCAGCATGGGCAAGCTATGTGAGGGCAACTGTTAGCAGCACAGCAGCCTGTATGGCGTAAGGGTAAAGCCTATGAAGGAAGGATGAGCATCCAGTGGTAAGGAAGCACAGCTGATAGTCACAACATATGTTTGCATCAAGGGCTGTCAGCTGTTGAGGCTTAATTTAAACTCTGAGCTGTGTTGTTCTCGTAAAATCTGATAGCTGCAAACTCTGCTGGAGATTCACATGCAGAGGGAATATTCTTCCAGAAGGTATTAAAGAGTGTGTTCCATTATTGATAGCAGAAAGTATATTCTGTAAAGCCTATGAAGTATTTTTACAGATTCCATTTCACCTCATGCTCTTTTATTATTCTACCCTTTTTTTGTTTGCAGTCTCAGCAACTCACAAAGAAACGAAGCAGTTCTTTACTCTTTATAATACACTGGATGATAAGAAAGTATATTTGGAAAAGGAGGTAAGAAAATGTTATTACTGTTTTCTAAATATTCAGTCTGTGGAAAAGGAGATAAAGAGTTTTTACTTGACTTTCACCATATTCAGTTGTATCAAAGCAGAGTTAACAGTCTTTGTAAGTAAAAATGAAACAACTGGTTCATGAGAGTATTTCTAATGATGTGGGGGAAACAGTCTGTGTTGGAAAAGAAGTCCTATTAGTCAGCATGTTTAAGCTATTCACTGTGTCCACAAAACATGAGTAGCATTTGATTAGCAAGTACCTCTGTCTTGCTATCACAGGACCAAATTACCTTCTTTTTCTCTCTTTGCTCAATATTTTTTATTATGAACCAATGCTACAGCCAGTAACTTTGGAGAGCAAATTCCAGCTTCTGTCAGCAGCAGCTGGAATGAGTTAGTTCTTATAGTGTAGTATGCAGAATAGCTTGCCTATACTGAAGTTAGTGGTGATTTTACTGGATCAGTGTAGTTTTCATGAAAGTGACTTGTTTTTTTCCCCTCGCCTCTCTCTCTACTGTGTACGGTTTGTCTTTTTCTTGGGGATGACTTAATTGAGTGATTTCCATTTTCTTGTTTTGCAATGACAAGCATGCGACTTCAGTAAAGGTAGAGAAATGGGAGCAGTCAAGACCTGATAAAAATGATGACATTACTTTAAAAGTATGTAATGCTTGATACTTCAGGCTTCTCTGTTTAATAAAATAATGCAAAATCCTGCAAACAGCAGGATCGAAGAACATTAGACACGTACAAGAGCCTGTTGACAGTGGGGAAAAAATCAACTTAATCCCTTCCTGATTCTCCTACTTAGTTCTGCAGTAACTGAGTACAGTTTACTTGCTTTGACTTTGATAACCTGAAAAAGTGCTCCTTGTGAGTCCACTGGAAGGCTCACCAATGTTCTTCTACTGTGCAGAACTTAGATACACTCAGATATAATATCTTTTAATAATACCCAAGACTGGGCTTCTTACAGATTTCGTGGAGGCTAGGATGGTGAAAAAACCCCACAACCCAGAATACTGTTTTCACACTGCCATTCTCAACTTTAACTTTCCCCAGTTTACCCTGATAGAAGTATTTTTGGGCATGGCTGCAGTGTCAGGGTAGATCTGGCCCTTTCTGTTGCAGAGAAGTATTATGCTGCTCTGTGAATGTTGTCAGAATACAAGCTGCATCACAAGAAATTTAAAAGTAACTTCTGTGACTAGGTGATTTAACAACACACATAAATAATATATGTAAAGCCATCTCAAATTCTGTGCTGAATTGAGCCTTACGGCTTTTTTATTGATGTGTGTGTGTATATATATATTTTGAGTTAAGTCAGTGATCAGTACAAAGCAGGATCTTAGCAAAGTTTAACCTGTGGTGATGATTGTCGTGTGCTCTAGAAATATCTGATTTGTGGGAGAGATTTCAGTTTAGCGTGAGAGGATGCTGTTTCTAAAAATTATTCTACCTGATGGTCCCTAAAATCCTCAGCATATCGTAGAGGTGTAACTTACCTTCTCGTCTCCTGAAAATACCATTAAGAATTTTCCTTGAAAGTTTTTCAAACATCAACTTCTTATAAACCAGCAATGATGATGCCATGTAATATCAGTTACATGCTGCATATTCAGGAACCCTAGCTGTAAAATGTGCTTTCCTGTGCAAGAGTTGGTGGTATAATGACTGCCAGTGATAATCTGATAATCAGATTATCTGTAAATTAATAGTAATCTGTAAGATCATCACATGCTTTGTTTTTCTGTAGTCTTTCATTGTTTTTATTTTCTTACTCCAAATGGTGAAATGTATTCATAATATGTAATACAACAGGTTGCAGATAAGAGTGTTCCAGATTTAAAATACCACGCTAAGTAGGAGCTGTAGAATTCATATTGCTTTAATTCTCCCCTAGGTTACGGTTTAATACAGATTTTTTTTTTTTACTTTTTTTTTTTTTTTTTTTTTTTTTTTTTTTTTTTTTCTTCTGAGAGCATGCCTCCGAATTTAAAAAGCCTACAGAAGTCGGTTTTGTCATGGCCACAGCCAACAAAATACAGAGCAGATGTATTTCACTGTTATATAAATTGAAAGTATTCTTGCCGATACATATCAATGCCTTTTCGGGGAGTTTTGGTTGGTTGTTTTGTTGGTTTTTTTTCAGTTCCAAGCTTCACTTACATGCATATAATATTGAAAGACAAATAAATTATTCAAGAGTTTCTTTTAGCTTGATGTCAGTCACAAGAGAGAGGTCTGAATGTTTCCTGAGGCAGTCTTAACTTTGTTAAATGTATAATATAGTTGAGGTTTTCTTGTGTTGCTTTTAATATTAGAACCGAGGTTTCAGCAAGTAAATATTGTCTAGTAATGTACAAAAGATGCCTTTGGCATCTGTGCCTCAGAAAGGTTTCTGGAATATGCTTGTGCTTTTTATTGTCTTTGTGGTTTTTTTTTTTTTTTTTTTTTTTCTCCCCCCAAAACCAGCCCTTTCATAAAATACATGGAGCATAATTGCTTTAAAATAACAATAGGAATTGTTATACAGTGGAACTTTGTCTATAAAGGTTATAGTTCTGATATGAAAGGTCTTTCTGAATATGATTAATTTTTAATCATAGTTTGTGAAAGATTAACTTTTAAAATGCTTATAAAATATTTTTTTTCATAATGTCTTTGACTTTATTCACTGATTTTACCGTTTGTAATGCAACACATCAGCACTCTTACTATGCAATAGTTGTGCAGTATTACTTTTCATGACGTGAATGTTTTGTGGTATAAACTGTAATGACATTCTTAAACACACGCTTATTGGAAAAATCTTGAGGCAGGGATGTGGATTTGGCAAATATTGCTGAGTAACGTAATAATTTCTTTCCTCTAAGTAACAGGAATTCTTAAGCATCTTGGCTGCTTTGAAGGCTGTTCAGAATTTGTTTGAATTTTTCAAAGTAAGGTCAGGAACAGCTGCACATTCTGCCGTGCATGTGGCTTATCGCTGGAAGATTTTAGATTTGGGAGAGATCAGTTTAACTTTCCATAGCAATGGGGCAAGTGATTCTGTTTGCAATGCTTAGGATTGATGAATATTCAAAAGCGTTCTGCACTAAACAAAGGAGAAACTGCTTGGAAGGTAGACTTGAAAGGATTTTCAAAGCCAAAAGAGAGAATCACATTAATTGGTACTTGGTGAATTTTAGTGCTCTCAGCAATATATAGAAAGCAAGAAAAAAATCAAAGGTGGTTACATAGAAAATATTCAATATATAGTTTAACTAGTTGAGGGAGTTTATACCAAGAGCAACAAAATATTCCTCTGATGTTGTTACAGGTTTCTATTTCTGTCTCGATTCAGTGCAACATTAGTATCTCCTAATAGAAGCCATGCATGCAAAATGCTTTCTATACTTTTTAGAAGTTCATCTTTTTAACAGCCTGTAAAATACATACAATATAGGCAAAGTGAGTAATGATGCGTGGCGGTTTGGAAATCTGTAAAACTCATCGGCACCATGAAAGCAGTGCAGAAATTCGCCTGCCGTTCCTACACGGCTTGGTGAGTCGTTACAGTATTGTGTGGAGATACTAGTGCCAGTCTCAGAAGCAAAAGTGGAGGGGTGTTTATTTCTTTGGGGGTTTTAGGTTTTTTTTTATTTTTTTCCTGATGCAGTGCTTTGCTTAGGCTGATGAGCTAAGTTGCAGCTTCTTGACAGAGCTATGCTGCTAATAGCTTAAAAGCTAGCATCTTCAGTACTGTTACTACAATCTGGGTTTCTTTTTTATTTGGGTAGTGGGGAGTTATCGCTGGGGTTTTTGTTTGGTGGGGTGTTTCTTTTAAGATATTTCTTAATTTGTTGTCCTGTCTGGCTTGTAAGCTTAGTCAGAGACATGCCTAAGTGATACAGTTCTGCTTTATCACTACAAGTAAGACTAATTATGCAAACCTAACACAGCCACAACACATCCTTGTGCACTGTCCCTGTGGAACACTGCATGAGTACCTGTGAATTATGGTTTTGACACGTCGAACACGTGTATATGCTATTTTACTTCATCACTTCAATTTGCAAATTCATCACACTGGAAAATTCTCAGTGGTATAACTGGGCATCGGTAAAATTGGAATCTCATTTGTGGTCCAAGATTTGCTTCTGGTTTCTGTGGCTCCCCCACTGGGATAGATTTTGCTAATACAGAGGGATCGTGGTTTCTCTTCTGAAAGCAAACTTATTGTGATTTTCATATAGCTGACTGCTTGTCAGGGCAACATCTCTATAGTGAGTTTTCTAACTTGAATTTCATTTTACCAGAAAGGATAAATGTATGATTTCTTCTTCTCCCTCCATCAATTCACAGGTTAACTTACTGAATTCTATTCATGACAACTTTCATCAGTAAGTAATGGCCATTTTTCTTTTGATGAAATAGGTAGCATGGTTGGTTGGAAGAGTGGGAGCAGGCATGAGTTAGAGTCTAAAAAATTATTAGAATTTTTTATTAATGTAAGCTATTCTATAAAATAGTTTGTTAATTCTGTTTAAGCCAATGTTTGGGGAATCAAAGACTTGGAATTACCTGACTTTTATAGCCAACATATGTTTTTAATATCTGGCTCTTCAGTTGCAGACGTGGAAAGAAATCATTCAGTCATAATTTTCTGGCATTATTTTAAATATTTTTCTCCATGTTGTGGTTATTACATTATGTAAAAAACATTAGACTTGGACGTATTTCAGACATGTTTATTATAGACTAACTCTATATTTAAAGGTTTTGATGAAGTGTGAAGTCTTTAGGTAAAATCATGGTTCCCATGGGAATTCAAGGTCAAATATCAGTCTAAGATGCAGCCGGCTTGTATTTTTCTCTGTGTTTTTTTGACTTCACCAAAAAAAGTCCAGTATGAATTTTTGTCACAACACTTCAATTCAGTAGAGTCATGAGGGAGGAGACGGCCGTTTAATACTTTAAAACAATTCTTCCTATTATATCTTTTCATAATTCTGTTGTGAACGTACAAGCTTCTTTTTTTTCCAAAGTAATTAATTATCTCTTCACTTACTTTGGTACACTTGTGTCCTTGTGTATTTGGTCAGAAATTTTGATTTTTTTTTTAAATTATTTTTCCTTTTTTCCTATTGTGATATCCATAACTTTTAATTACAACAAAACCCAGGAATTGAGTATTTCAGATGTTTGTCTTTGCTGCAGGGATTGTAGACCTGTTTTGCTCAGTGATGAGATCCTTTTGATTCTGTCCAGTCACAGAAACCAGTGCTGTAATTGGCAGCTGGGTTTTGGTTCGTTGGTTGTTTTGTTTGTTTGTTTGAGAGTTTTTTTTGTTGTTGTGTGGGTGTAGAGGGGGTTGTATTTTCTTTTTGTTTTTCTTAATCTGTTTAAGATACATTACAAGTCTAAAATTACTTCTGGGCTTTCCCTATTGGGGCATTAAATTATTTTTTAGAATATTTACTGATCTACTAGTCTTCTACTTGCCTTCTTAATATTCACAACAGCTGCTTTTCTTAAAAGTTTGGGCTTTTGGTTATTAATAGCAATTTACTTCTGTACAATACATTAGAGAAAGGAACAAACTTGAACCAACAGGGAGAAGGCTTGTGATGAGCTCTGTAGTCTCTGTTCCTATCTGTCTGATAGTTTACACCAGCTGAAGAGATGTGCTGTTACCTGAAATTAGTGATTAAAGAGATGAATTTTTACATAGAACACTAAGCAATGTGAGTTTTTGGATATGGGTATGGATATACGTGAGACAACTGTAGATGAAACGCTATGTCCCACATCCCTGTCAGTTGTAATTTTTTTTCTTTCCAGAGCAATGGCATCTTCTGGTTCTCGTGAGCAGTTTTTACGGCAGATGGAGCAGATTGTAGAAGGCATCAAACAGAATCGGATGAAGGTCTGAGACTCTTCTCACTTTCTTATGGGGACAAACTTTTTAACAGGGCCTGTAGTGACAGGACAAGGGGTCATGATTTTAAACTACAAGAGGGTAGATTTAGACTAGACATAGGGGAAAAAAATTTTTACGATGAGGATGAACAGGTTGCCCAGAGGGGTGGTGGATGCCCCATCCCTGGAAACATTCAAGGCCAGATTGGACGGGGCTCGAGCAACCTGATCTGGTTGGAGATGTCCCCGCTTCTTGCAGGGGGGTTGGACCAGATGGCCTTTAAAGGCCCCTACCAACCCTAACTATTCAGTGATTCTGTGATTCTTTGCTAGAACCTGTGAATTCTTTCAGAAAAGCCTCTTGGATAATAACTATGCATGGAGAAATCCATTATGTAAGGTGGAAATTAAGCAAGCAACTAACAAGTATTACTTATTTTCACATCCATAAGAAACTGCTTACCATTGAAATGTTAATGAATAGAGTAGAACAGAGGTATTGTAACGCTTCTCTCTGGATGGGAAGCATATGTCCCTAACTTCATTATTGGCAGCGTAGTGATGTAGATGCCTGAAACAGCTGTATGTCACCTAATGCAATGAGAATTCTTCCGTTTGGATTGTGTGAGCGCAGTCAGATCTGTCTCAGGCACAGTTTTTCAGGCAACTGGAGCTGTACGTGCGTATAGAAAAACAACAGGATGGAACTCGAGCTGTAATAAAGCTCTTTTGCACTAATAAACTCTACTATAAAAATATATTACATTTACTATATATGAATGTTGGAAGAAGTGTCTAGTTCATTGCCTTTTTTGCAATGAATTCTTTTTATTTGTTTGACTTCTTTTCAGAGAAGACAAAAATCACACCAGAAAGAATAGAGATATTGGTGGCTGTATATATGGGTCAACTTTCTGTCATGAAGGCTGTTGACATAATGAGTGACTCGGTGTCAAATGGAGATTATGGAAGTACTTTTTAGAAGAGTGCAATTCTGACTAGTGAAGATGAGCTTGAAGATAATTACATTTCTTTCTTTTGGAAGAATGACATTATGTAATTGCTGCAGCAAGTAATGCCCCAAATTGAAACTGTCCGGGAGTTCAGTGTTTTGTTTTGTGTCTTGTCCTCCACTCTGCACACAGAAATGGGTAACAGCAGAGCAAATACAAAGAGTGAAAGCAGACTGAGAGCTCTGCTGTGACTTCAGGTTCTTGCAATTGAACTGTTAAATCTTTGAAGTCTATAAAAATCATTCTAAACTCTCTTACTATATTCTCAAATGGGATCAAAAGTTTCAGCTGCTTCATGAACAGATAAAGAAGGAAGTAAATGGGAGCTATCATGTCAGATGGCACATTATTTTGGGGGAAAACACAATTTCAGCATCTCCGATGGTTGCTGAAAGCAGTGGCAGCTCGTGTCACTTGTGCTGTATTCCTGCACTGGCAGTTTGGCCACTGCCATATTGTGAGAGAGGTCACAAGTGACATTTCATTCCTAGGTGTAGGTGTCTGGATCGGCAGGAGGCAGCATTTACAACTAATGGAGAAAACCAAGAGTTTCTGAATGAAAAAGCAAAGCTTATCTTGATAGAGAGAAAAAAATTGATTGTTAGTGATGGACGAGATAATCATTTGGTACCTTCTCGTAGCTGAATTCTGAATGCCTGTGAAGATACTGACAACAGATAGATGCCAAGAAAATTTTAACAATTCACGTCATTCCTTGGGGAATAGCTCTGCTGCAAAAGGGAAGATTTTCTTATTCTTCACCTAGGAAATATCTGTTGGATGACTTTTTTGACAGGCTAGTTGTACGCTGCAGGGATTATTCATCCCTAGGATAGTTCAGTCTTATCTACCCAACTCCTGTCTGCAGTGTGTTAGAAGTGCTCACAGTCAGTTTCATGATTTACTCTTAAAAGTACATCCACTTTAATTGTTTTCTGTACAATCCTGAAGACCTTATGCCTGAAGAGAAATTTCAGTTTTCAAAGCCCATCATACTGTAACTGCATTGTAAAAGAGACCTAAGGAGAAATCAGACATACTTGTTACCAAGAACTGAGTAACTTGCAAATAAGCATTTTAGTGTGATAACAGTCTTTCCGGGGACAGAGCAGGCCAGTTTCTACTGAGAGGAGTACATCAAGAGACTTGTCATGGTCATGCATAGAGGAAACAATTTATCAAAGGACAGTAATAGGGTCTTATCTCTTAACAAGAATCTAGTTCCTTGATGTTTTAGCAGTGCTGTTTTTAGCCTCTTCCTAAAGGAGGGGGATGCATGTGAGAATACTTTTTTCTGCATTAACGCATTTGACACTTTTTCCTCCTCAAGTATAACTTTAAAAAACTACTGGCCTTGATAAGAGATTCCCTGATGTTTTGGACAGCAGCTGGCTTTGTAAAGGAGACGTACCTTGTTAGCGATGTTCATACTCAGGGAGAGTCTGGGATCTGCTCATTTTCTTTATGCGTAAGAATCAGCAAGATCAACATTGATATGTAAATCTAGAAATGCAGCAAGTTTTGCGGCTGTGGAATTACCTGCTTGTTTAGGCTTTAGGGGATTCTTGCAGGTTTTGGAATTGCATTTTTCTCTGCCAAAATTTAGGAGGCAAAAGCCTGTCAGAGAATGCAAATTAATTTTTGGGGAGAGGAATACGACAGGGCTTTTTTCATGTGGTTGTGCCCTAGCACCAGAGGGAAGGAGGGAAAAATGACTCTCTAGTTTAGCAGCAAACTTATCTGTGATGGAAGAACGTTGTTAGAACTGCCCCTGAGAGGAAGGCAGACTGTTCTACAATAAGAACCAATCCTCTTCACATTTAGGGACTTAAACTACGTTTCTCACAACTTTGGCACAAGGAGAAAAGAGATTTCTCACATGTGGGTCTTGAGCAAGTACAGCATTGCATAGGAAGGTAGAGATGTCTCCTGCCCTCCTTGTTTGATACAACTACATAAACAACCAAATCGGGATTTTTTTTTTTTTTTTTTTTTTTTATTTAGTAT
>JAAGAY010143992.1:20733-43026 GCA_011801015.1 Ardeotis arabs | reverse complement strand
AGATCACTGGAACAGGTTGCCCAGAGAGGTGGTGGATGCCCCATCCCTGGAAACATTCAAGGCCAGGCTGGATGGGGCTCTGAGCGACCTGATCTAGTGGGGGATCTCCCTGTTCCTTGCAGGGGGGTTGGACTAGATGACCTTTGAAGGTCCCTTCCAACCCTAACTGTTCTATGATTCTATGATTCTATGAAAATGTCTTCCTCTTGTGGGCTTCCTGCTATGTTGCCCAGTTATGTTACCAATTTGGGACTAACCCACAGTACCTATCTGAGTTTTTCTTTTCAAAAGGTACAGGCCCTTAGGCATTAGCCATCTTTGCCAATTCTTATTACCTACATGTGCAGCATCTGTGCAGTTCAGTTGACTTAAGTGGAATTTTTTTTTAAAAAGAGTGCAAGCAGCCCATTGTGTGAGTTTATGGCTCTTTGCGCTAGAATTCAAATGAGACCTTTCCAGTTCTGCACAAAATTTTGAAAATAAAATGTTGTCAGCAGAATATCTTCTGGGAGAAATGAGGAATGGTATCAAGTGGATCTTCCTTGCAGGAAAAATGATTGATAGGAATTTGAATAAGCAACAGAACTAGAAACCTTGCTGCTTTTTATTGATGATAGGATGATGGTGAGGAATGTCTGTTGCTTTGTGTTGGGAGGCAGTTCATTGTGGAAATGAAACACTGGAATAAAATTACCCTGTCAGAAATGTGTTGGGAACAGAGGGAGAAAGAGGAGTCATTTATAAATAGGTAGTTGAAGTAGAAAGACTTACAGATGCAACATGAGAAGTTACTGAAAAATTCTCAGTAAGTCTGTCTTCCTTTTGCAAGAGCAAAACCTGTTTAGAATCAAGTTCATTAAAGGATTTAAGTGCTTGCAGATTAAGAACAGTAGTCTTCACATTTTAGACCCCTAATCCAGAGAGGGGAATCTGAAGACAGTCGGGCAATCAAATTGTCTCCTTAAAGTATAAGAAGGGAGAACTACTTCAAGCAGTCATTATTTTAATCCCTAAAATGTGAAAGATGTACGAGTGTATTAGGGAGACCTGAGCAAGGGATTTTTATTCTCCTCTGGTTTCTAGATCCAGGTCCAGTTTGGTTAGAATCTTAGGCTCCTTCTGCTCAGCCATAGCAACACTGGTTGTGAACCAAATGTATCTGCCTGAGAAATTTTCAAACCGTGAACCACATGGGCTGAGGGTGCTGCTTTGCTTTGGGAACTTGGGTTTTCTCTTTTTTTGTACCTAAAGTACACCACACTAAAGTATGTTAAATATTTTTTTTCAAATTGAGCTCAAAGCCCATAACATGCAATTACAAAGTGATTAAGGACCTGTACACAGTTTACCGTATTTCTTCAATACATGAGATACAGTGTGCAATATATAGGTTCTCCTTCTGGTAGCACCAGTTAAGAAGAGGAACGCTAGGAGAAAGGTCAAGTGATAGCAGCATCAATCAGTCAGATGTGGAACTGGTGTGTTTTATGTATTAATGCATAGTCTCACATCCTTCTTTCTAACTTGGAAATTCTTTGCAAATAGTCAGTCCTCTGGCTGTTCAGAGTGTTGGACTATTTAGAAAGGAAAAAGCAACAAATCAACCAAAGATTTTCATAAGCCTTCAACAAGTTATTTCCTCTGTGCTGATATGTACAGATTACTATCTGAATAGGTCTTCCCGGTCCAACAGACCATGAACTGAAGTTTGTAATATTAACTTGTACTGTGTCATCTGAATTGCCATACTCCTGCCAAAAGCACACTGCAAAAATAGTTCTGCAGTAAAAGACAAAGCATGATGGTTGAGTCATACGTGGGTCACTACAGAAACATTTTTCAAAAATGTTACCAGCTAATGGTTGCAGTGCAGAACACCTCGATTTGAAAGTCATTCTTTCTGCCAGCATCATCTGTAGAAAAATAACAGGGTTTAAGGTTTGCAGAAGAGGCTAGAAGTTAAGGAACTGGAAAGATTACTTACTAGAACTCATGCATATTTTATTTCTTTTAATATCTTACTTTCCACCCCTCCAAAATAGCTTCTAATGGATTCTTAAGTGACCCTTGGATCTTTACTCTGGAGACAATTTTAAACATTATTTTTTGATAGGATAAAGTGTCTGGATGTCTGCTTTATTGAATGTTCCCAATGTTCTCTGGAAAATAGCGCTTCTGTTGACAGCAATACATTTTTGCTTTCAGTTTCTTCAGTTAAACCTTTTGAAAGACTAATCCATACAGATCTAGAATCAAATTCTGATTTTGGTCACACTGCTATATAATGTGGTGTAAGCACATTTAACATTTCAATAGATGCCTGAAAAGAGTTAGTTAAAAGGTCCCAGTTTCTATGTCACTTCATCACTGTTGTGTCCTAAGTCAGGTAAGGAATCAAAGTAATGTTCTCAGTACAACACAAGAAAAACTTTAACAGTGTGTTCACTTCCCATATGGTATTCTAAAAATACATTTAAAATGAAGATTGATGGATATTTTGGCACAGTTTGGTTGATAGTTTGGCTGGGAAACTAACTGTCCCATCATGAAATCTAGTTAGGAATTATGCCAAAATGTTTAGGGCAGAGGGAAATATATTGAGGCAGCTGGTAGAAAGTTCTGAAGTGAGGAGAACAAAAATTTCAGTGTGGGCAATCTTATGAGACACTTTGGTTTTTAAATGCTAGTGTTGCATTTTCCTGTGTTAGCTGACGATAAAATCTTTTTTTCTCTTTCTCTTTACTGATCCTGCTTCTCTTTTACCCTGTCTAAAGGCATGTCTACAGCCAGGCCTTGTAACGCACCCTGCGTAGCTGCGGTCAGCCTAGCCCAGGCGGTGGAAGGAATGCGCGCCACTGTCGCAGGGCTGTGCTGGGCTCCAGCAAATCAGCCTTGCCGGGAAGGAGGGCTCGCAAATGTAAGCACAGCTTTGTGCTGCCGCAGCTGCATGGAGCTTCCATCTCCTTGTGCTCCTTGTGTACCGCAGAGCTGCTGGGCAGGATGTCTCCTCTGTTTAAGTGTGTAAAGCTAGGCATACAAATTTCAGCCCTGCTGTTGACATTGGGAAGAAACAGACTGTCCCAAACAGTCATTCTCTCATCTCAAGACATCTATTTCAGTACTGGATAATGGTACCCCTCTCGCTGTATTAGCTGCAGAGGGAGACCAAATGACTACTTCAGACTGGATGTCTGACTCTCAAATAGCTAAAGATGAATCATATTTATTCTATGATACCATTTATTTATCCCCAGTAAGTGAAGCATGGAAGATGGCTTCATGGGAGGGGGCTGCAAGAGTTATGAATCCCTCAGCTTCAGTGGTTTGGGTTGTTTTCCTTTTCCAGTATCTGTGGCATTAATTCTCTAACAATTCAAACAAACATCAGGGAGGCCTTTAAGAAATTAAAAGCTGAAGGAGAATGAAAGCAAGTAGTGTATGACAGTGAAAAAAGGATGAGGAATAAGGACCTCTGTAAGAATTGCGAATAGCCCAGGCGATGGCCTGTGGCCACGGAGAGCAGCCAGGCATCGGCTGTCTCTCTGCCTCCATGGCCTGTTTGGAGTTTGTAACTTCAGAAGATTAGACACAGGTATCTTCTTTTGCATCAAAAAATGTGTGCCTTCAGCTTTGTAACTGCCCTAAAGGGATTCTGAGAGGAATTTGAAATTTATACCCTCACAGATAACAGAGCCACAGTCGAGTTCTGGGGTTTTTTACTATTAATACAGAAATGGAAGATGAGAAGTATAGAAAGTGAGGACAAAACCAAATGGATAACAAGTAGAATAAAAAAAAAAAAAAAAATTGATTTAGTTATATAATGCCTTTTCTCTGTAACTGTCATTCACCTGTTTTATAAATGTGGTATTTTTATTCAGGATTATGCAGTGTAAGAGCTACAATGCTGTCTTACATTAGGAGAAATGAGTATGGGGAGAAGCAAACTGATTGATGAGAATAGGGGCTAACAGCCTAACACTTCTACTTTTATACAGTTGAATCTATGACATTGTAAAACGTTTGCCTTAAAGAAAACCAAAGATTGTATTTCTGTGGTATGGTAGAAATCCTGTTGCAAGAAATCCCCAAGACTTTTCTGAGACTCATCAAAACATTTTTAAAAGTCTTTCTGTAACAACACAATTTTATTTTTGTTAAGGTATAGCATGCTGCAGCTGAAACCTACTGGTGTGAAAACACCATTGAGATATTTTGCTGCCGAGATGTTAATGTGCAAATCACAGGTTATGATGCAGAGCAGCAGATTATCTGTGAAATTTGATCTTACCCATTTTTTGTAGATATGTGTACAATTAGAATTTCCAAACACAGTAAATTTAGCAGTTCCATGGTCCAGAATGCAACTTCATAAACATGCTGGTTTTACAAATTGCTTCTAAATGGTAGTTTCAAATGCAGAGGCTGGTGAATGATCTTCTCAGATAGCACCTCAGCAGGAACTTATTAGACAGCCCGGGAGGTACGTACTTAAACAGATTTCATTCAACAGACAGGAGGACAGCATTATTCGAATTGACCTTCAGCACATAAATTGCAAGTAGTTTTTTGTCCACCTAATATACAAGGGAAAGAGAACAAGGTTTTGTTTTAAAAGCATACGTACTCCACTGGATACTTCAGCTTTCTGGTACATCTAACATTTTTAAGGTAGTCTTAATATCAAATAAAGAGCTATATTGGTCTTTTTATAGGCTTTTATCGCTTGTTAGCTCTTCATTCTTGCAAAGAAAAGTCATTCATGCTACTGTGAAGTAACGGAAGTTCCACTGATTTTCAGTACATCTCTTCTAATGCACTCAGCAGCGGTGGACACAGTGTCTGTACCAAATCCGGCTCTGTTCCACGAATAGCTGTTTAAACAATTGTTTTCAAAGCCCAACGCCAGCTACAGCACCACAATATGTGCAATCCTGTTTTTAAGAAGCTGGTTACACATGTGTAACAGGATTGCACATATTGTGGTGCAACAGTGTCCTGTTATGCCATTGGAGCAATCCAGAAAAGTGGTGCTTTAGTTGACCAAGTCAGGAGACTTTTTTTCGTCATTTTTGGGAGGAGTTAGATATGCAGAAAACAGATATGAAAATGAAATTATACTTTATTTAGAAGAATAATTTGTTAACTAGAATGTCTAATATAATCTTGTTAAGCAGAGTGGTGTCCTATCTTCTGTGGTGTGCCAAAAGGAGTTTGGAAATTTCAATATATACCATGTGTTCATTAGACTAATTTCCTCATTATTTTGTTCTACTAATCAGCAATACATATTTTCCTTTATAAGCTTAGCAGCTATTGAACTATCTACAGAGTGTTTTGGGGACAAAAAAAAAAATCCCCACCTAGCTACAATAACATTTGCCTTAGCGAAAAGGCTGGAATAAAGTACATCCCTAGAGTGTAAGAAGAATGTTAATGTTTGACAATTAAGCTTTCAGAAGCAGTGAAATGCCAGTTAAGGCTGAATGAATAGTGTTAACGCTGTCCCTTGTGCACATATATGTTCTGATATTCCATAATGATATGATTGCTTACAGTTTATCACTTAATATTGTATAATGTCACATGTTTATCACATATTTTCTTTTGTGGCCTCAGATCTATCTTTATTGTTACATATGGCTGGTAACAGCAGAACTGTTAAAAATTGGAAGGACTTGATTTTCTGTTGTCCTTCCCATTATATGTACAATTAAAAGTGAGTAAGATTTTAAATATTTTTATACTCATTTTATATAGCAGCCTTCCAGTACCTCAAGGGGGCCTACAAGAAAGATGGGGAGAGGCTGTTCAGTAGGGCCTGTTGTGACAGGACGAGGGGTAATGGTTTTAAAATAGAGGGAGGCAGATTTAGATTAGATATTAGGAAAAAATTTTTTACAATGCGAGTTGTAGAACACTGGAACAGGTCGCCCAGAGAGGTGGTGGAAGCCCCATCCCTGGAAATGTTCAAGGCCAGGTTGGATGAGGCTCTGAGCAACCTGATCTAGTGGGGGATGTCCCTGCTCCTTGCAGGGGGGTTGGACTAGGTGACCTTTAAGGGTCCCTTCCAACCATAACCATTCTATGATTCTATGATTTTAAATTTTGCAAATATCTATAAGAAAAGAAATCAAGGGATCAGGAATCTCAGTGATTAGCACATCCCAAGCCACCTATTTTCTCATAAAATTGCGGGGTTTTATTTTCCTAGATTTATAAGGTTTAAGAAAATACTTTTTCAGTCATAACAAGAAATGTGATTCTACCATAGTATCTTTGTGCTGTAAAATAAAGAGTTTGTTTTGCATCACAAATGACTTCACCATTTAGGGATATCAGTACCTATAAACTTTAGGAAAGTAGGTGAAAATTATGGAAATATATTAATCTTTTCTCCCTTTCAAGCCTGTAGACCTTTCTGGAAAGTGTGGTAGCAACATAAATTAATAGGCTTGATACAGGGGTCACTGGCTGAAATAGCATGTCCTGCAGCATGTGGGAGGTCAGAGTAAATGATCTAATTTTTTTTTTTTTCCTGACTTTGAACATCAAGCATTAGTACGTGTAATCTTAAAATATAGCTGCATGCCTTTGCTTATCTTTGGAGTGGTGTTTGATCTTTCCCAATCTGCAGCCATCAAATGATAGATCTGACTTCTCTGTGCAGTGATTTTAAATTGCTCGCATTTGTGGTGCAGAAATTCAGAAAATGTAATTTGCCTTAAAACATAAAATTAAAAAAAAAAGTAATACTAAGTCTGTCTCATGCTCAGTTCCATGTTTAGAGACATACAAATTGCTCAGTGACATTTTTCTAAACCAATCATTGTTTCAGTAGCCCTTGGCAGCCTGTCTACTTTGAATCTGAAACTCTGAATAAATTATTTGTAATATCCAGCATTTTTCAGTAACATTTTTCTTCTTTGTGATGTGGTAGTTGGCTGCTATCCCAAAACACATAATTTTTCCTCTTGTGATATTCTATTTTGGGCACAAATTTATACATGCATGAGTAATAATAATAATAAAACCAAAAGTAGCAGTAGTATCAAGTATCTCTTCAGGTAGTTGTTAGGGTAACAGACAACCTTTATGTGTTGCCTGTAGAACAGAAGCAAGGATCTACGATCACTGCAAAGTTTTTTCTTCAGTGTGCAGTGTACGTATGGCAATGGGCAAGAAAGCAAGTGTGGGTACATATGCATTCGCATTTCAGTTCAGATCAGGAATGTTCTTCTGAAGTAAATGTCCTGATGGTGCCTACTTTGTTGCATTTTAGTTCGTCCTGCAGATCAGTCTCACAGGATGCAGACGGGGTTCCTTTTGGCTAAGGATAAACCGGAAAGTGACAAGCTATGAGTAGTTCATCAGTTCGTGGGATTACACTGGAACAAGTGCTAGGTAACACCCATAAAGCACGTACAGTCTGGATGTTAGGTCCTCAACCATTCACTCTGCCAGTCTGCTGAACATTGCTGTCTATTGCTAATATAGATATACCCTCTTTCTAACCATTCACAAAAGCACACAATATTAGTTGATAATTTTTAGGAAGTACTACAATCCTGGCATTATCGTCAGATGTTAGCTTTCCTCCTGGTTTTCCTTGATGTACAGCGTTCCCTTTATCCTTGAAATAGCTGTTAACTCCATACATTGGCTATTCTCTTTCTGAATTAAGACATCTGCCAGATCTTCCTTGACAACTGGTGAATTAGTACATCTTTTATGTGTTCCTTAAGAAGAAAAAGCAGATCCTTTTTTCCTGGTGTCTTTGGTCTTTTGCTGATTAGAAAGATGTCTGCAGACTGCAGTACAGTAGAAACTAGTCTACTCAATTTTCTTTGAAATGTGTTGCCTCTATTTGTTTAATTAAAACACCAAAAATCAGATGACTTTGTGGGATACCTCTGAATTCACCTCATACGTAAGATCATAGCTTCAACTGAAGTCTATCTTGAAACAGCCAGCCAGTCTTTCTGATTATTTGCTCCAAGCTCCAACCAACATTACACATTCATAAAATTCTTGAAATGTTTTTTTTGTTTGTTTTTTTTTTCTGGGCCAAAAGTGATTTGCACTTCCGTCACATTCTCAGTTAAAACTAGAGAGTTCCTCAGCTCTAAATATTCCCTCTCAGGAGTTCACTATTTTGATGTAGAGAGCTAGTTCTGAATCTGGGTTTGGAGTTAAACTGACATGCCAACACTGTTGCAGCTTGCTTTAGATATTTCTGCAAAAATATTTTATTTTTGTCAGGCACTCTAAATGATATTTCATTTATTATGTTTTTTTAATTGCAAGCCAAAGCATTTTTTGTTCTCAGTTTTGTTCTCAGTTATTATAGTCAAAGTCTTTAGGCTTGTCTGCCTGTACTATACTGATATAGACAAATCTTGATTTTTCCTGTTCTATAAGGTATTTCCTTAGCTCTGACAACTGTTGCATGAAACAGGTATAAGGATATAGCTGCATTATATTCATGGAGATGTATACAGACCCATCAAATACTTGTACATGCTTGCTTGTTTAGGACATTAAAAGCTTTGGCCCTTCAGATATCTCTTCCTCTGGTGCCAACTCAGTGTGACTGGCACATCTGGTGCTTACTCCAGTACTCACCATCTGATGGCAGACTTCGGTTATCACACTAGATAGTAAACAGGTATTGAGAGCATAAAAAAAAGAGAGGAAAGACGGGAAAGGCAAGATGAGAGTGTAGCAGGGGAAGAAAAGGGTAGAAGGAAAGGCTAGAAGAAAACTAGGATTCAAGATTAAAAGAAAGATATTGAGAAGCAGGGAAAGGTTAAAAAGCAAAAGGAAGAAGAGGAAACATAACTAACTCCTTATCAGAACTGCTAATATATGAAAGGTCAATAGGCAGGACATGGTGTCTGTTAGTATTGATCCCCAAGCCACATAATCTTTTCAGATATCCATGCAGTTTCTGCAAACTTCAAATAGAGTTAAGTCCAATGCAGTTTTTCAGTTTTTCTGACATGTAAACTAACTTAGAGTTTTGGGGGATTGCTCGGCAGCTCACGAAGCCTTCAGAAAGCACCCTCAACATTCAAATTGAACGCTTAACGCTTTGTAGTCTGGAGGGACTCCTGAAACAAAAAAAAGCTCCTTCCTAAAGTGCAGTGAATTATATGGTTTATTTATTGAGTGAAATATGCATAGAAATGTCATTGCTTCTTCCTGTGTTATCATCCTTCTTCGTCTGTCCTCCTAAAGCAACAGAGAGACTTGCAGAGTCCCTAAATGTAACCCTCTGGATGTGACTGTGTTTCCTCTGCTCTGACACCTTATACCCCAAAACGTGAATGCAGACCCACTCTGACATAGCGTTATTTGAGCTTATTACTATGGGATGAGTCAACAATCCGACTTGCACACTAGCATTGTTCTGCATATGAGGCCCAAGTCCACCGGTATGGGTCCCAGAAGGCCTCACAGTAGCGTTTCAAAATGGATAGAGGTAAAACAATTAAAGCTGACTGCTGAAGTTCTTCTGTTTCCTTTCAGTCTTCATGCATGTGGAAGGGGATCCATGAGATGAACAGTTTTTCTTTACCATAGCAGCATAAGGATCTAAGAATCTGGCCATTTATCATTTTAATTTCCTTTTTTTATTGCAGTCTTATAGAAACAGAAAATTTTTACTAGCTTCCTGATTTAAAAGCATAAATCTCTCTATTATCTCCGCATGCTAGTTTGCTAGTTTAGTACTGTCAAGCTGTAAAAAAGGGAAAAAGGTAAATTGACTGCTGGCATTTTTTATATGGTGTAAAGCTTACTTATGGTATGTTGAGTCTATAGCACTAGAAAAAGGAAATGGTGTTGGGAAAGTACAGATCTAGTATTTCATGATGTGTGCGTCAGAATCTCAACAGGGAAAGGCAGCTGAAGCTACAGGCACATCCTCCTTGACAATATTTTATGGCTTTGTACCATATGCACGCTGCTATTGACCTTAACATGCACAGCTAAAGCTGGGAATGTGTAGCTGTTAACCCACACCTCAGTGGCTTGCCAAGTTCTTTATTGTCCCATGATTTTAGCCCACTAGTTTTCTCTTTTAATTAAGTAACAACTGTGAAAATGTAATAAATTCTGTATGAAACAACTAAGCATTCTTCTGAACTCCAGACAGTATTGATTTCAGGCCAGTAGATCACAGCCATGAGGACAATGTGCCTGAAGGGTAAAAAAGTGAACCTATAACTCTGTCATCTCCTTTTTGTCCCCTGTTGTGACACCTTCCTGCTTCTGGGGATGCAGAGTGAGCAATTTTAGCCCAGCTGTAATCCTGTGTTTTGTTCTGTGGATCAGCAAACCGGGGTATTACAGAAGTGCAGCAGCAGTCCTTTCCCCTGAGGTCGAGGGCATCGCTTCTCTGCCGGCGACGTGCATGATCTTGCTGGAGTACCCACCATCTGCCTGCCTGGGGCTCCTGGGAGCAGGAGCATTGCCTTTCCTTGTTGAAACACATTATGTAAGCACACATATTTTGCACAATGTAATTGTGCACAACGCACAGTGTCTCTTTCGGTCATTTACATTTTCCAGCACTGCTAATTAAATCAGCACAAGGGACTCAGCAAACCAACTGAGACTGTCCCGGAATATAACAGCTTCTTCGTGCACTCAGCAGCTGGTTCGCTGCTCCCAAACCGAGTGCTGTCTTTTATGCTGAAGTACCATACTTCACAAAAGGCACCGTTGATTGCCCAAAGTCACTGCTTTATTGGCTGGGCTTAGAAAAATGCAGTAAATTGGAAGTGCTTATGAAGTGACATTACAAAGACTTTCATTTGTTAATTTAAAAAATCAAACCTATTTTTGTGGCTTTTTGAGCACAAGCTAATTTGAAATTACCTTGACTTTACGTACCGGGGATCTGCTGCTGTTGACTGATAGAGACACGCATTCATGCGGTCTGTATCCCCGTTGAGAAGTGAAGAAGGTATTGTCGGTGCATAGAAAGCACTGTCAGCAGGAAGTAAATAGAAATAATTTGCTTGGTCATCTATTAATCTCTCTGTTGTATTTGATGTTGAGTTATTTGTTTGCTTGTATTTCATCCTGCCAGCTTGTCTCTGAAACAAGTGAGAAGATTTTCCTTTTTATATGTGGAAAATAGAGGGACTGTAGAAATTGTATCCTAAGTGAGAGTGATTCAGAGGCAGAGTTAGAGAGGATGTAGGAGAGCACCTGGGTCTGTGACAGGAACTTTGGTTCTTCCTTTGCCTTGGCAAAACGCTTGCCAGAGACAGGCTGCTAAGCGTAACGGACCAGAGCTTGACCCAGAGCAATAGTTCCTCTGATCTGAAATGTCCTGGCACCTGCAGGTCCATGATACTATGACAAATATTGCTGGATTTAATCAATGCATAACTAGGGCAAAATATTAAAGGTTATTGTAGAGACACTCTGTAGCAAACCCAATGCATGGCGCTGCACAGTGCTGCTGAGGCCTCAACAACTTCGTTTTGATTTTTCATATTGAGGTATGACTCAATCTTTTACCAAAATTTACAGTTTGATTGTACTTTTACTGTACATCTTCAAAACTTGCCTAGTGTGATGGATTGTGCCAGAAAATACTCTGAATGGGTTTTATGTTAAGGTAACACATACTATCTGTCATGCTGTTGTGCTAGAGTAGCTAATAAGTTTGTCGTGATCAAAGATGCTTCACTGACAAATCAGTGCTTTTTGCAGCCTTATGTCTAAACCAAGCAAACCTCTTGGTTTACTTATACCTTCACATTTCTTTCCCAAACTCAAATTTATTCTTTATGACAGTCTTTTAATTATTAGCATTAATTATTAATTATTCTTGTAAGATTATTAATCACTTTGTTAGACTGCACAGTGAATGATGAGGATTTACATATCTTCAAGAAAGAAAATAGGATTACTTATGTTTTTTTCTCCAGTCATTTTAAATGGTAAATGCTTATTTTGTTACAGATTTTTCTAGCTATATCTAGCTTTTAAAATAAATCAGTTTTATAGTCAAATTGTGTACTTTTTCCAACTTTTTACATAAATTTTACTAGTTTGTTTGTTTTTTTTTTTTTATGACAGTCACCTATATAATATTTAACCATCTTAGATGCTTTAAAGAGAGTGGACCCCCATCCCGGGCAAGGAAAGGAAACTTTTTGGTTAAAGGCTCTAATTCCCAAGACAGTGCAAAATCAAAACCTGAATAATATATAGCCTTGGAAATATATCTGCTATGCTTTCAGTGGGATTAACACTGTAGTCTTCTTGTAAAGCTCTAAATATTATGTATGCTGCCAGTTTAGTTATTTCTTGATTTATTTATTTTTAGGTCTAATAATAAGTTGTTCAGTTAGTACTGTAACTTTCATTCCAGAGAATCCCAAATGCTTCACAGACTTCCTCTGCTCTTCCATCTTGACTGAAATGCAGATTTTTTACTGTGTAGCATGTGTCACCACTTCAACCCTATTCTACAAGGACCAAATAATGTATCCACTGGTCCTGTGGCCTCAACATGCTGAAGCACTCACCCACACTTGGCTTAGAAAGAAGAGCATCACTTGCTCAATTTCCAGCGTGACTTTGATTTTGGTTTCATGTGCTGAGAAGTTTTCTGTGCAGTTACTGGCTGGGCAGAACCTTGGTTAGCTTGTGTGATAGCTGCAAGATGGTATCACTGTGGACTTCAAGCTGAAAGGAACATCCCACAAATATGAAACGGAGAGGACCATGTCACTTAATTGTGCTGAGTATCGTGTTGTGTATAAAGCTGGCCTCCTTGACCTCAGGTTTATTTGCATGTTTTGTGTTGTCTTAATTTCCCATTATTCCATTAGCTGTAAAGTACCTCCTGTTTTAATTTTTCTCCATATTTTACTCTTATTTTGACTTGATAGGAGTTCCACAACACTTGATTTAGGAAAATAGACTTTTGTGTGAAGTATATACATTTGATAATATATATGCAATTCAATCTCAGAGATTAGCAATAATTTTGTGAAGTCTGTTTCAAAGTTCAGTTTCTCTATTGCAAGTTGAGTTTGCACCTGCTAAATTTCATGAGTATAAAGTCTGCAAAATGATGTTCTATTTATTCAACAAGCTATTAGAAAGCCAGGAAGTAATGTATTATGGTAGTGATTTTTTACAGTGCATTATGGGTTCAGACTGAGATGCTGCAAAGACTTCAAAAAAGTAGGCTGCCATGATTCAGATACCAACCTAAATCACATTTTGTAACTATTATTAGAACTCATACAATGGTAGACTCTGAGTTTTCTTCCCTCATAAATTGTGTATTACTGGGATTTTTTTTACCCAGATTAATCTTTCTCTTTTTTACAAAATGTCAGCACACAATTCACAGCCTATTAATATGGCAGTATTATTTCCAGAAGTAAGGAAAATAAGTCTCTATCTCAAGCAATTAAAATTATGCAGCTATGATTTAAGTAGAATACCCTTCAAATAATTCAAGTCTGGTAAAACTATGCCCTATTCCAATCCAGTCTTTCATATTTTATTCAAATACATGTCAAACCTCAAAGTTCCATCACAGTTGTCTTGAACAAAGAAGATAAAACTAAAAGAGTATTAGAGAAAAAGAACATTTGTGTCCCTAGATGAACAGCCGTATTGCTGCATTCATAAAAAAAGAGTGTTAAACAGAACAGTAACTTTTCCAATAAAGGTGAGGAGCAATTGCTGTCTTCCACTTTTAAGAGGAGATGGTTTTACCCATTGCAGAGCAAGGACAGGAGAATATTTGTCTGAAGTAAGACAATTTTCAACATATTCTTGTAAGTTCTACTTTTACTTGTGTAATAAAACTTGTAACAGCTTCTTCTTGAAGACTGACAATCTGTCTGTGTAGCTCTCAACACAGGCGTTTAGGAGGAGGCAGCCCAGAGGGGAGTGCAAAGAAGGCTACAGAGGCTCTAGATGTGGAGAGCAGTGATGGCGTTGGGTACAAGTAAGACGTATGTGGTTGGTTCCAGAGGAATAGCATCTGAACATGCCCTTCTTCCAGGTGTTCTGGGCAGTAAAGTTGCTGCTCCACCAGATGACCCCAAGAGGAGTTACGGGGTTTCGGTGTTAGGTGACTCACCCTTACAGCACAGAGAATTAAACTGATGCAATGAGGTGTAATTTGTATCCAGCTAGAAGGAACGAGCCCCACCTTATCACCATTACTGTGTGTCAGAGATTAGTGCTGCATTTGAGCTTTTCCAGAGAAGTCAATTTGTCTGGTTTTCCTAATGAGCATTTTAGTACATAGCGCACAGAGAGAAGTATGATTTTTTTTTTCCAATTCTATGCATAAAAAAAAAATTCTGCTATAGTTTGATTAAAGCATAAAATTCTTACATCTTTATGATTTTTTTTTCCCTTGGTTAACTTGTCTGTTGGACTTTTGTGGCTAATGTGGATTTTCCTGGAATTCAAAACAACTTCCTAGCAATATATCCAGGTCAAATAGCAATATAAATGTTTTTCTGAAGCTAAAACCAGCCTTATTAGTTCTGTTCAAATGGTTTTAGTATGCTACAGTTGATCTCTGGTTAGGCTTATTCAGTGAGTTTTCAGCTTTATGTGCCATCAATTTTCGAAGAAGTTTTGTCTTTAGAAGAACACCAATAAGATGTTTTATTTCCTTTTTCTAACTGTTCTTGTTGAAGTCAGTCGGGACCTTGCTATTGGTTTTTTTAGGAGCTATATCTAGGAGTTAGGTCACATAACAAACATTGCCCTTAACAAGTTTCGAGCTCTGTTGTGATACCCTTTGTCCAAATAAAAGGAGATTTCGATGAGTTGGGGCATCTGAATGCCAGATTGTATTTGAAGTAAGACTTCTGTAAACACGTTCAAATTTCACGAGGAGAGGTCTGTCCTTGCAGATATTGCTGGGCTCTATATGACTGTGCAGGCTGTGTCATTTTTGACATTCTCACTTGGTAAGTAAATGTATAATCCCTTACAATTTAGTGTTTGTCAAAAACGTCTGTAAAGGTAGTCATTTCCATTGTAGTACGTCTTGTAGGAACAATGACAGTGTTTTAAATATCTCAGTAGCAATCATTAATGTTTATGTGTAAGTTATCAGTCAAATCCACAGTATACCGGAGGCACCTACAAACAGCTCTGTTTCATAATTAAGAAATGTTGCTTTAATGAATTTCAAAACCAGAGTAAAAGGCAGTTCATTTCCACACAGCCTTTGTAGAGAAGCAGCAGCAGTATTTGAACAGCATTTTTACTTTATTTATATACCTATTACTAGAACACCAAATAAAACATAAGTATTCTGAAAGCAAGAATACCATGAGCTGTCCTCTTTGTTACATGAAGTACAGCTTCACTTTTTTCTACCAACCATGGTATTTCAAAGAAACTACAGGCAAGAGCTGTGCTGGGTGGTTGATTAACAGAAGAGAACAAAACAAAGTATCTCTAAATAGCAAAGTTACAAAAATATTTTACTAGTTAAATAGCAGTTTTCTGAGGTTAACTTGGGAGTGCCAATCTCAAAGTCAATGTTGCATACTGCCAGCAAACTCTGGAAGATGCTGCAACTTGCTGTAGCCGGTTCGTAGGATTCCTGTGCACAAAGTTCACCCAACATATGATATTTAAAAGCACAACAGTTTTTATTGCTCTATTATACCCTTGCATAAGCAGTTACAGTTCCTAGCAGAAGCAGTTACCAGCATATTGTTTTCCCTTTGTGAGAGTCTTACCAACCCAACTACGCCGGAGACACCGCCAAGCAGGAGGATGATCAGCGGGGTGAGGGCAGAGAAGGGAGGTAGGCGCAGCACCCTCAGGGCACCCCCTGTTGTTCGCAGAGTGTGCTCTGGGTCCTTTTTCTCCCTCTGCACTGAGCCGCCTCTGTTTATCCCCTCAGCAGATTCAGTGGAAGAGTCCTGACCGGGTGTTGATGCACGTGTGGCCAGCACATGCAGCAAGGCCTGCCAAGTACGTGGCCTGCTGGCTAACAGTGGTTCCCGGATAGCAGCAACATCCTGCTCAATAACAACCCTCCTAGCTCCCCTCTCTGAGATAACAACCCTCCTAGATCCCCTCTCCAAGATTGCATTCTCACAGCTGTGTGCAGCTTGTAATTTCCCACAGTGGCCCTACATGGACCATCACTGAAATCCCTCACACACTGGCTTCGCAATGGAAGGCTGTTACTGGAGCCAGAAAGACTGGAGATCTACTATTTTAATAAGAGCTGAAGTTCAGTAATCTGAGACAAGGTACCAAATGCAGATGTGTTTGACTCAGCCGACTCTCCTGCTGACAGAGTCTCCCCATATCATTACAAATCACATTTTTGCTTCTGGCACAGTGCACACTTGGGTCTTATATTTCAAACAGAGACTTAAGGTTAGCCACAAAACTAAGAAAATAAATCCAGGGCATGATATGCTTTCACACGATTCCAAGGATCAGTCTACCCTCCGTGTTTCTGGTCTCACCTTGTTGCTGCTTCAGGGTGTCCTCTTGATCTGGTCCCTACTCAGACTGCCCCAGTAGAAGGCATCACAAGGGCAGGTGTAACACAGTGGTGAAAGGAACCCAGATTGTCCTTAGGCAGTGGGGATACCTCTATTCCTCGCAACAGAGAAAGTGTAAATTTTCTCCACTGTGAAGATCAAAGAGTATGCTAACCTCAGCCTGTCTCCTGGTCTGAGAAGAGCAGGTGAAATTCCTTACCCACAGAGATTAGGGAATTGTGTATTTATAGAGAGACATGCATCCAAATATTGATGCAATATTTATGTCGTATAGTTTTAGGTAGTCCTGCAAGGAGCAAGGACTTAGACTTGATGATCCCTAAGGGTCCCTTCCAGCCTGAGATATTCTATGATTTGATATGAACGCTCAGGGACCACTCATGGAGAAAATTTTTCATTGTCTGGCTAGATTTTGTTAGGTTTTTTTAATACAGTCTATGTTCTGTATATAGTACCGTCCCTATGCAATTTATCCTGTAGACCCTACACTTCTATATTTTAAATCTTTGAATTTAAAATGCTAGGACAGAGAAATAAAAGGATATATCTAAGGATGGAAATGTGAGTGTGTGTGTGTGATAAATACAATATACATGTATATGATATATAATAGAAAAGATCAATAAGCAAAACGGTTAGTAGTATACTGAATACACAAAGAGAAAAGGAAAGACTACAAAATAGTAGGCTATAAAAGAAAAGGCCATTTCCCCATCAATAAACTGAATCTTAAAATGTTTCTCATCATATATATGGCACATATAAGATCCCCAAGTAAGTTGTATATTTTTCCAGAGCCTTTACTCTTGAGATTTGTTTAGATCTCAGTAAAGGGTCATGAATTGAATTTCTGGGAGTAGTCCCAAGTATGAAAGAAATTATTTTTTTCCTGAGGAACCCAATTTTCTTCCAAAATTCCCTCTTGGTTCTCTATCACACTTTATCTTACCAAGCATTCCACAGTGATGATCACTCAACCCTGATGGTTTGAGACTTTGCAGATAAGTCTGATGGCAGACTTGGCTAAAAGTAGTGGTGGAAGGTAGGCAGAAGTTTAAAGAAGACCCACAGAGTTTAATCTGGAGACAGCAAAGCTTTAAAAATAAAAAGTGTGATCTTCAGTTGATGACTGTAATGTAATACATGCTTCTTATAATTTACTAAAGTTTTGTTGTACTGCTTTTCATCTACTGGTATAATGATTAAATATTTTATATGGAAACCTGAAGGAAATTCCAGGGTTGAATATGCTTAATATAACATGATTAGTGAAATGCCAACTTTCATCTTTATACTCCTCTGAGCACAAGATAGGCATGTTGAGAATAATTTCCTTTAAATAATAAGCTTAGCTGTATTTTAATAATGGATCCTTATGAAATCCAGCCGAGAGTTTTGATATTACTTGGAATTTTCATATTCTTTCTTCGAAGTAATTTTTTTGGTTACTCATTCCAGTTAAAGAAACTATTGAAACAAATAATCTCATACTGGTTCTGAAATATTAAATGCATTGTATCTTCATTAATCAACTACTAAGATAAAACATACTTATTTTTTTTTAAAAGTATTGTTTGTACTACAAATGGTTGCAATTCATACAAGTAATGATAATCATCAATTCCTCTTTAATGAATATTTTTTTATATCTTAAAGATTTTTAGAAAAAAAAATTATTACAATGAAATATTACTAGACTTGGGGGGAAAAAAAGAAAGTCTAGTGGACATATTTTACCTCTTTGTTCACAGGCTTTTTTATGGTCCATGGGTTAGGTGGAGCCCTCAGGAGAGGTGAACATTGCTGTTCTCATGAGAGGACCATCTGGGGAAAGAAACTTTGAGAGAAGAGGGGATGTGGCAGTTAATATTTTTTAACATTGAAAATATTTTCAGTTGCTTTAGGGAGCTCGCAGTGAGATATGTAAGTCAGCAGGAGAGTTTTGGAGCCCTGGCTGATATGGGCTCTCTTGCAGATAGGTAGTGCCAGTCCCTCACTGCAGCTTAAGCTTGCTTTGCTGATTTTTGTTCATATAGCAGCCTACAGCTGTGTGGGTCTGGAGAACAGGACTGGAGGAGGGGAATTATAGGTCACCTCAGGTTAGGTGCCAAAATAAAAAAAAAAACCAGAGATTTTTATAGGTAGGTGGGCATCATGTCACTGAATTGATGGGGATAACTGAGAGGGGTTGTAAATGATAATTCCAGGTATTCTGAATTCTTACTGGACCATTTCAAAAAATATTCAGAAATTAGCAATTATACCATATATGCAACTTTTTATTTCTCATGGCCATGATTTTCTTAGTAGATCCCAGAGAGAGTCACAAAAATATTCTTGTAGCCACTTTCATGGGCAAAAGACTTTTTTATCTCATCAGCACAGAAAAGAACTAATAAATCAGATATTCCTGATATCTGATTTAAAGAAGTCAGGCCATAATTTAGGCTGGTGATTGAAAGGTTGGTTAGATCATCTGTTAATGATAAAAGAGAAGTTAGTCTGGCATGCACCAAATTGCATGTCTTCTACAGAAAAGGTGCAGAAGAAACTTGAGCTGTTGTCAGATGTCTATGGAGGCATACCGTTGTAGTAATATAAAGCTCCAGGTGGCACCTGAGTAAGTATTTGGGGTAAGACTGTCCAGTAGAAGAGTCCTACCAAAGCTGGTGAAAGCCTGTTCAGCCAAGGCATTTGACTTTGCCAAATATTTGTCTTTTATTTCAGTCAGAAGTGGGAGTTTGTTGAAAACAAGGGGAGGCACAAATTAATGCAAGTAGAGCAGTAGAAGAGGGGAGGTATATACTAAAAGTTTATGATCTTATCTGTTTTCATAGGTCCAGATCCTGAGATATTTCCTTTATTTTTCTCAGACACGTATACGGATACAAATCTAGATGTAAGAGTCTTGCTTACTCATAGATTTTTCTAACTTTCTAACAGTTTCCTTTATAGAACACAAGGAAACTGAAATCTTTTAAATTCTAATCCCAGCAAATAAAGTATCTAAGGCAAATTATTCTCAGCTGAGATGTAATTGATTATACTGTTAAAATACAAATAATGTACTGCACCAGGTTTTGGGAAGTCAATTCATTGAAATGTTATGATGCAAGATGAGAAAATAGGTGAATACTCAAAAAATATTTGTTGAGAAGTTATAACCATAAAAATTGTGTTAAGAGTAAGAAATAAATTATTTAGAGCTAACATTGTGGGAACAAGAAAAGGGATGTTTGTGTTTTGCAGGTAGTCCTTCACTGAAAAATAAAATACAGGAGTAGACTCCAGGTGCAGCATCAGTGGGTTACCAAATAGGAAGTTACAAAAAACCCATTTACAATCTTTAGGGCTAGAGAAAATTGTAAAACTTTATCCCTGTCATTTTCTCAGAAATGGCAATTATCTTTTTCAGTTTTGAATCTTTTAATGAGCTACAAGCTCTTCAATACCCTTTTATATATGTGTTCTTTATTGTATTTCTTTTCTGATTGGGCTTTGCTACTAGATTTTGAGAAGAGAAGGAAGCCTGACCGAAATACATTAAAACACTGTGAAAAGATATACTTTACTCATTAAATTCATAAGTAAAACATACAAACAGAGCATTTTTTAGTTCAGCCAAGTGTATCTAATTTTATAATCTGTGGAATCAAATGCAGTCATGGTTGTGAGTTTGACATCGTGATTGGTAGCTGTACCTAAATCAGTCATACAATATGCAAGAGATCATTATTCGACATATTTATTCACGTCCTATATTTCCCAGCTAGCAAAGCAATGGGATTCATTGAAGTGAAATGAAACTGAAACAGAGTATAGGCCTCAAGCCAGGAAAAAGAAAAAAAAAAAGCCCTGCATGGCTGCAAGCCAGTGCATGCTCCGTTACGCAGTTGTCAGCCTCCTCCCGTGGCAGCGGCCAAGGAACATTTTTAATTATGATCTCTGGGCTGGGTTTCTAGAGCTTGTGCTGTATAATACTTCTGACCCACAACAGCTCTTCCTCTCAGTGTCATGCACGGTGAGCAGGATGTGGTCTTCATGAGCTCCATCTCTCTGGGCTGCTCCTCATGAGGCGCTGTGCAGCTGCAGTGGGGTTGGTGATATGGTGCAATGGGCAGCAGCGGCCCCTGAGCATTGTTCCGAGGTCCTTCCCTGTCAGCTGGCTGGGAATAATAGAAAACTATGGGGTTAGGTTAATGTCAGGAATTTTTCAACATCTCAGTGGTTTTCAATGTACTGCAAAAAGAGAAAATAAAGGACAGTTGAATTTTATAGAAACCAAGTCAGTTGGATGGGACCACTAAATAGTGGAGTATTGCTACTGCCTGTAGAAACAAGTTCTCACTGATTGCTTCTTTTTCTATAAACTTACTGACAATGTCTCTAAGTTTCTTTTTTTCCCTCCAAAGTAAAACAGATGTCATATTTTCTGTCTCTTATTTCAGCCTTTTGGAGCACATAGTCCTATTATTGTTGCTCATGTGAGTCTTGATTTATATAGTCTGTAACGCTGCTGCTAAATCAAGGCTGTTTCACATCCTTGCAAATCACTGTAGTTTCTTGGAAAAAGTCTTATGGCCCCGTAATAGCACACTCAAGATTTTGTTCTGCTTGCACTTTAAAAGGATGAGGCTGCTCCAAAGCTCAGGTATTGTAAATACCTGGAAAGCACATCTGGAGTCCAGTATGCTTTTGACAAGCATCAGGTAAAACACCAAAGCTTTTTAGAGGAGAAAAGCAGAAGAATGACAATTGGAAGAATGAATTTAAAATATTGCATCTGCTCTTCAGGACTCTCGAACTATTTTATTTTTTACACTTTCCAGGATGTAAAATCCATTGTTATACCAGATTCAGAAAAACAAGTAGCTTATGCCCAAAGACTTGAAAGACGTCAGTTAGGTCAGAAAACAGAATGACTTTCAAAGAAGGAAATTCGTCAGTTGTACACGTGCTGTCTGTAGTTCATCTGGCTGGTCTTTAAAATAGACTTTGCTGATGTTACAGTATATAAGCAGAAATTAAGAAAAAAAAAATCATTCTTCCCTTGGGCTTGGAAGCTGGTAAGATTTTTTTTCCTCTGCACCATGTACAAGTTTTATTTCTGTTACAAACCTTTGCTTTTGAAACTGTATGTAACAAACACAAGGCTGTAGATGTCTCCTCTTGTAAATACACATTTTTATACTCCAGTCTGGAATATGCCATTTGCCAAAGATAACAGGTGACTCTTTTTATGAAGTGCTTAGGAGGTTTTAATGCATTTGTTTACACACAGTGAAGTAAATGTCTGTTTGAAGAAAAAGGCTGTAAATAAAAAATGCACTTTGAGGGTCAGAAATCTGTGTAGGTTCCTAAACTTACTTATGTCATAAGTTGAATGATTCAGGTTTATGTCAGTGGGCAGGCTACAGCTGTTGTTCTGGAGCTGGCATTTTCTCAGGCTGCCAGAAAGCATCTGCATCACTGGGCATGTTCTGTATATTAGAGCGAGAAGAGCAGGAGCTGCAGGACCTTTACTCTCTGCAGCCTATCAGTGAGGACAGCTGATTCCGATCAAGAGCAGCACGTTTCTCTGCAGCCTCTTCCTGCCCTTGCCTCCACCGAAATCTCCTAAGAAATTAGCAGGAGGAAGGATGGTCTGGTCTGCAAGCAGAGCCCATTGCTAGAAATGGGATTAGTGGTGCCAAAGCGGTAGTCTAAGTGGCTCAGCTGGGATCCTGGAGGAACAGAGATCTGTATGGGAGTT
>JAAGAY010143992.1:0-14693 GCA_011801015.1 Ardeotis arabs | reverse complement strand
TTTTTTTTTTTTTTTTTTTTTTTTTTTTTTCTGGACTTGCTTTTGTCTATCATATGTGGCAAAGGTAAGTGAGATACTGAAACCATGTGTTTCTACTTGAAGCAGAAATTGCTGCAGGGTGCTGAGGACGCTCAGCCTCACCGGAATTCACTCCACACTTTCAGCCCTGGAGAAATCTCCATCTCCAAAACAAGCAGGGTCTTTCCCTCTGGCAGAGAGGTGTATTGCATTAGGAGACCATAGTCATTCATAGTCTTCTTCATGGGTACTAATCAGAAGAAGTAAGGCACTTCTAGCTGTGTGTATATAGTGAGTTATGATGAGCCTTTCCTCTCCTACCGCTTCTCTGTAGGACTGGAGCTAACAGGTTTTCTCATAGAACAGTAGTTTGTATTAATGCTAATACCTTTTATATTAGTCATTATGACAAAGGAGGGACAATATTGAGTAAATACTGAAGGAAATCCCAATTTCATACTCAGGTTTTCATCTAAAGTTTCTGAATTTAAAGGTGAGAAAAGAGTGGCAGAAGTCAAGTGGACAAGAAATATGTGTTCAGTGAGGATACACCCCACTCAGAAGCTCTGTGTGTGTAGTTCTGTTGTTCTGAGTAAGGATATGAGATATATTTGACTAATCTATATTTGGACAAACATAAGGCCTTTAAAATTTTATTTCTGAAATACTTTGTTCCTCTTCTAAAAAGTATATTGCCAAGAGCATTCAAGGGGAAATGTGTGCAACAGACTTAGTGGCTTCATGTATTTTTCTTATAAGTTTGTTCAGTCTCAAAAGTATCTTTCAAGAGTGGAAATTCAGTGCAAAACTTTGTTCTTAAAATAAATAAATTAGAAAATCTGCATATTGACAGTTAAAAGATCTACCAGTTTGACATCACATGGAACTGTTCTTAGAATAAAATAACCTGTGCTTAGCAGACCGTACCACCAAGAAACGTCCACATCATGGAAGATAACAGTACCTAACTTTAATGACTGTTTCATTCTTTCAGACAAGTGTTAGTTATTGTTTAGACTGGACTTTGATGTCTCAGAATAGAGCAATGCAGAGCTCTAAGGAAATGTTGTTGTGTATCTAATGCAGCACACCTCCAAGGTGTTTTTAAAGCAGAGTCATTGGCAAGCTTATCCAGTCTTTTTTGTATCTTGAGAAAAATTAAACCAAGTCAGATAATTATGTGAGATGTGGACCCCACTGTGCTATATGCAGCACTGCCACATGTACCAGAAGATGATGAGGAGGTCTCTTCTTCAAATAACTGACAGCCTAAATAGAAGAGGCAGAGAACGGTTCACAAATAAACCTGTAGCACAGGCAGTGCCGGAGTTGACTTGCATGAGGTGGAGTGGTGGTTAGACTGGTGCCCATGGACCTTGCTTTCTTTTCCGCTGCTACATGTGTTATTCCCAGTTACCTCCTGGAAATGCACATGGTATGCTGACCTGTTTCTCTGAAGATGCTGGGCATGTCTAGTTATGCATCTTTGTATTGACTCTTCTGTGTGATTTTATGGGGTTTTTTTTGTCTGTTTCTGTGCAGGGTGAGAAAGGTTACAATCAGCACTGTGCTGCCTCAGTCAGCGGGCACGAGGCCTTGCTCAGGCTGAGTGCATTCGGGCTGCAGGCACTGCATTGCTGTTGATGGGAAGCAGTGGATGGACAGAAAACCAAGCAAAAACCAATTCTGTCTTTTATTTATTTATTTATTTATTTTAAGTTAATCCAAGTGAATTACCATTTTATCTCAAGATCTAGGGTAAACAGATGCCCAAACTTTGTCTACAAATAGCAAGCCTGATGATAGAAAATACTGTACTGTTTGTTACTCATGAGAGAGAAAGGACACAACTTCTGTCTCCTTTTCTCAGAAATTCCTCAGCCCTACGTATTTAGGACATAAATTCTCAGCCATTCAGTGACAAATACATCTGTTTTAAATACTCACCTTAAAGTAACAGGTACCCAAAGAAAATAAATACTGTCCAAGAAGGGGAATGGGAATGTGTCTGATATGGTATGATTGTAATAAAATAAAGAGCAGTAGTTGTGTACCACTTATGATACTACAGCTTGAATGTCCTGTAAAAAAATGTATGAAGACATTAGGATGATTTCATTGGCTGTATAGTTCCAACAGCTTGTGCTTCTCTGAGATTCTTCAACCCAGATCGCATCTGTGAGACAGTGAGATGGCTTATTCTGTCCCTCACTCCCATTCTTTCCACTCCATTCCCTGCTTTCTGCTCCCTTAAACACCATGCTTTTCTGTCCCATTTTCAAAATAAGTACTCTTTTTTTTTTTTAATACTGCAGTGCCAATATAAATTATTTGTATATCGGGTAATCTGGTGCACTGCTAACTGGAGAGTTGATATAATACCACTAAAGTCACTAGAAATTATTGCATGCCAAAAAAAGCCGGAAAAAAGTTCTGAAATTGCAGACCTGACCTTTTTAAAACAGTTTTCCCTTCCTTAAGTGATGTTAACCAGCATATGATTTAAAGACTGATGTCTCTGGCAAGCAGAGACTGCAATTATTTATATGTGATATAATAAATGTGTAATGCTGAATAAGAAGTTTGGTGACAATATTTGTGCCAATTGCTCCCAAGAACTGATTCTTTTTTCTTTTAACTTTGAGGAGGCTTTCTGGTGTTGCAAAATGAGTTCTTGAAGTCACATGATACCAGAAGGGTAAAGGATAGCGACAGTTTTAAATGAATTTTGATGATAGGACTAATCTTATTGATTACTTGAGAACTAGCAGGAAACTAGGGGGGCTATAGTATAAATCTGATAAAGTACCTGTCTCTGCAGAACTAGAACAGCAAATAATAGAATAGGCCACAATTAACTTATTTTACAAGTACAAGTCATAGTTCTTGACTTGCCTGAAGCAGCTTGGAGTTTGGGTAGAGACTATATCTCCCTATGACAGTAGGCTTTCCCAGCCTGAAGGTCTTGGATGTACTATTGACCTTTTTCTTGAAATAACAAAACTGTCTTTGAAATGATGAGAAATACAAATATGATTAACAAAACTTACAGCATTATTGAATGCAAACATTCCTATGATTTCTAAACCATTTATTTACTACATGATCTTTTTGAATTGTCTGCTTGATATTAAAATATTTTAAAATATATCCTCTAGATAAATTTATCCTCCATCTGCAGTCAAATAGGTAAAATAATTGTGTGGTGTTTTTTTTTTTATTTTCTTGAAGGAAGCTGAGATACTTTACGTAAAGGCAGAAGCACATGCCAGATTGTACAAGTTTTGTGATAAAACATGGATAACAAAATTCACATGAGAACATTCGAACTGCTTAGATCGAAGTTGCCTCAAAAGCTTCTTCATTTTGGAACTTTTCATGTCTTTGACCTTTGGATTTATTATCTTTCTTAGTATCATTTAAAGCTGGTTTTGTTTTGTTTTGTTTTTGTCAGTTTGTCTTCTTTCAGTCTGTAGAAGATAAACTGTCAGAGACAGTGGATAATCTGTACTTTACTTGGTGATTTTCTTGTGAAGAACAGCTGAATAGTGAACATGGAGCACGAACAGCTGCTCTTAGAAATTCAGAACAATAGCAACAAAAGAAAAGGAGTAAGAGTTGTGTAAAAGAATTGATATTCAGAATTGGATGCCCAAGTTAAGCTACTAAATCTGTATTTGCATCATTGAATAAAAAGGTTTAATATAAATTTTGGCAGGATGTGCTTCTTTTATTTTTCTCTTTTGGGGCTTTCATCCACAATCATAATGAAACAAAATCACTGGCAATGAGGATGGACTTCCTTCTGGATAGATTATCTAGTGCATATCAAGCAATTTATGTGAATTGTTAAGCAGTTGGCCAAGTTTGGGTTCACCAGATAATCAGTTTGTTCTCATCTATGGCTCTGAAGTGCACCTGCAGTTCAGTAGCCTTCTCACACCAACTGGAGCTGAGGTTGTTGCTTGTTTGTTCGGACACTGTGCTCTATGCCACTGCTTCCTTCCTTTAAAAAAGGCCACGACTACATTGCATTAATAAGATTATACAACTGACACTACTTTAAAGCTTTTTTCAAGCTTTCTGATTGTTGTCATGCCTCTGCCTTTAGAGAGAGCAAAGTACCCCTCATGTTTTCTAGGTCGTATGAAAAAAGAAAGAATTTCAGACCTTTTATGAGCAGTGTGCCAAGGTCAATGGACTAGTGTCTCTGGTGGCAGCATGTTTTAGATTCAAAAGTAGCCTGGTTAGAATAAATCCTTTTAAGGAAAAAAAAAAAATATAGAATAAAGATTAAAGAGTTGCTTTTTAACGTCTAAAGATTGAATAAAGCTTTGGTTTCAACAGTAAGAGTGAGATTGATTTGTAATTTACTGGTGGAAAACTGTTAGGAAGAAAACTCTTTTTTGCAAGTCCTTTGCTCTTTATTTCCCTTTATCCTGAGGATACTGCTGTCCTGTTTTTGTCCCATGACAGGTTCTCACAACTTTATATTTCTCCTATATCTCCAGGTTTTGATTCCACCCAAAGTACTTTTCTTTTTCCAATTTATTACTGTTATTAACACATCAACCTCTTGACTAGCTATCAATCTAATACGGACTATTCAAGTAGTTCTGTCAAATTTATTTCAATGATTCTGAATTGGGAAGTGTTCTTACTGTGGAGATAGCAGAAATATATTTTGGTTTAAAAAAACATAATAATGCAGAATTTACCGATTGTATTTCAAATGAAAGCAGCAATCTGGATTTAAATGCAGAACAGTGTTATAATTTCAGCTTTAAAATTCTTGTCTTCAAATTTTAAAAGGCTGGTATGGACACATATAAAAGGCTCTAGAAAATAATGTGCTTTCCAGTTGGAGATTAGGGTTTTTTTAGTATTAAGTTTTATAATAATAAATTATATATATTATATATAATTTATTATATATATAAAATAAATATAATAAATAAACTAAATAGAATAGAACTTAATATATTATATTAAGTTTTATAATAATAAATTATATTATATATAATAAATATATTATATCATTATTTTATCAATGCATTTCCTTTGTATTTTTGTGGAAAATAATCAGTAATACATGTGATATGTCGGTAAGATATTTTCACATTGTTCACAAAATTAGTGGACCACTTTATATGTAGGAAAGAATGAGATTCACTCTAGACTGCTGATGGTGCAGTCTCTACCTGTGTTCTAGTGGCCTTTTGCTAATGACAGAATGCACACTATCACTCATTTCAAGTCATCTGTATTTTCCAATTCCTGTTTTTGTTTTTGATTGACTGATAAGTTTTCTTTTTCAACACATTGCTACTGATACGAGTTCTTCAACTCATATTGGTACTGACTTGACTAGATGTTTTAGCATTTATAAATCTTAGAGAAACACAGAAATGTCTTCTTTTTTTTTCAAGCTTTAAATCGAAAACACCCTACAACTTCTTGCAAAAGTATAATCCTTTTGTATTTTCTCTGCAGAAGAAGTTGTGGAGCACTTCCTGGAAAGGTTGATTGCAGAATGTCAGGAATCACGCAGTAGAGCTCTATCCTGCTATGATTCACTCGTTTCACAGGAGATATCATTTAATTGGGAAGTACATTGTGAAATGTATTCATTGAAAAGCTATTAGACTGCAGAGAATAGCCTGTCACTTAATGACCTTTAATTCATTGGAAAATGTAAACTATGGTGCCATTTAAAGTGTTGATTTGTCAATGTTTCCTTTCAGAAACTGTGTTTACACAAGATTTCCTGGTAGTAGTAGCAGCATCTGCAAAAAAAAAAAATTTTTTTTTTTTTTTAAATCTCTTGTTCCTTTAGAAGTGGCCTGTTCTGTATTGTTTTCCACTAAAATATATCAAACGTTGAGTGATTCTGAGCCTTTGCAAATTCTGTTTGCTTGTTGAAAGTTGTCAGTGCTGCCTATGCAGCTTCCTGGCTGGACTTGCATTGCTGGTGAAGCAGCTCTCTTCCCTTCACTGTTTTTGGATACTACACGCAGTGAAGAGCTGGGCTATTGCCTTTTCGTTCTATCCACGCAAATCCTCTGTAAATCTCTCTGTTACTGTTCTGTGCAGCCTTATATAATAAAAAGGCTTTCCCTCTTTAGCCTTGCCAGAGGGAGTGACTGGGAAAAATAGGATATCAGGAACACATCCTTGTACAGTGCTATTATACAGTTGTTGACATTCTTAGTTAATAGTTGCAATATATAAAATTTAGCACAAATTAGTGCAAAGCCCCAAGTTCTTCAAAGTCGGTGCAAAGCCCCAAAAGTTAGCGCAACTTGGTGCAAAGCCCCTGAGTCTGAAATCATTGTGCAGGTCCTCCTGGTCACCCCATGCTTGCTCAATTGCAGTTGAGGAGGCCCAGCTGCTACATTTGTTTCTATTTTTCACATCTGAATACAAACAATTTATTTGCAAAAAATCTCAAAATCGTTCCATGTGTATGAGTGCAAGTAATCTAAAGCATTATGGGTGGACTGAGGCTTGTATAGTTGTTTTACAGCTTTTGGCAAATAATTATTCTTACACTAATTGGAATGTACTTGGTAATACGAGGTCTGTGGAGTGCACATTTCATAATTCCTTATTAAACCCACGTACCTATATATTGTCAACATCAGTACCTAATCATTCTTATCTTCTTGTTATGAATAGCTTTGTATGATTTCAGAAGTGTAAAGCAAGTGATTATATTTTGTATGTTAATTTCATCTTGCAGTGTTATCTATCTAATCAGAATAAGTTAGAATAATATGGCTTGTGATTACATTTTTTAGATGAAAATAAAAGAATAAAAAATATTTTTGAACTATAAGCAAAAAAGGACAATCTTTGATTACATAAGATGATGCTAATACACTACTGAAATTTGGGAGCTCCTAGTGTAAATTAAAAATAGATTAAAAGCATTTAAATTCTTCAATGTTGTCATAGTTAGCACATTAAATTCACTTAGTGGCCAACACTACCAGAACACTGCTGTGAAGAAACTAGTATTGTTGCACCTAAACCAACATCTTGGTAGTATATACAGCTTACAGTGCCAAGTTTTCATGTGTCTGAACACAATGAAATAGGAGGGAGTTGCTTGTATGTCGACAACTGCCATAGGTGCCTAAAGTCATCGTTCTTACTCATACTCCAGTTATTTTATATTTCCATAGCAATGTAAAGTACCTCAGGGTTAGAAACAAAGAGAGACACGGGTAGGTTTATGTAGACTTTTGGTTCTTGTGGTCTTCAAAATCCATTTTCTTTTGCCATCTAACTTAGAGGAGAGATACAATTCTTAGTTGCTTAAGTTTTCATTGGTAGAAGTACTTAAGCACCTACAACATTGGCCTGGGCAGTCGTGTGAACGTCCTAGCACGTGTCAGGATTGATTCTATTAAGGCAAACATTCGGGTTCCCCAAGGAGTACGTTTTCTAGATGTTTGCGTAAAAACAAATAAGGTGCCATACAAAGCATGTTAAAGTCCTTGCTTTTGCTTGAAAACATTGTTGATGGAGAGAAAAGAGAAACACCCCATGTTATTGATTTTGTATTGCTAAACCCTGGCTGAATCCCCAGTCAGTAAGGTGGTTTGGTGTATAACTCCAAGCCCCCAGCAACCGGGCAGGGAAAGGAAGCTTATGACTTGAGGCCTGACAAAGGTCTGAGAAGGTGTCTTACATTAAAGCGAATGCTTAGGTGATGGAACTTTGTAAGTCTAGTCCATATAATAAGCAAGACTCTTGCCCAAATATACCTCAAGGTTTATATGCTCTAGATAATCACTGCAGCTGCCTTCTCACAGATAATATGAAAATCAGACTGGTTTCGTCTTTCTCTTCTTTCCTTTTGAGTCTTGTGAGGAGATGACAAAATGTACAGCTCAGTAGTGAGTTATTTTACTATTCATGGTTTCATTCAAGGAATATGTGAAATAATGTAGAGTTCCTCATCGATTACAGAAGGCTTTGGGGCAAGTTTTTCCCATGTGCGTCATGTAGAATGAGGTTAGCTATAATATATATTATCACATTTTTAGTTTGTATGCTTCAAAAATAATGATAATTTCCTACAGTGCTTCAAAACTTGCCATGGGATCATCAGTCACTTTTATCTGCAATGCAAATGCGTCTCTACTTGTATCAAGATTTGGGCACCAACTCTACACTATTTAAACACAAAATTAAAATTGTACTGACTCAGAAACATGATAATTAGAGCCAGAAACAATTTAGTAATCTGGATCTTAAAGCTGTCAGAGAATAGTTGTCATTGTGGTTTTGTACTTTATAATGCCATGTCCTGGAAGACAGCAATGAATTTTGGAGAAAATCCTTCCTTTCATCATCTTCACAAAAAGAGAGAGTTTAATCACTCCTGTTCTTTCCTGTCATTATCCTCAATTTGCATCTCCCAACTCTGATATGTCTGGTTGGCTTTTGCAGAGATTTTTGCTTTTCAGACACTTCTGAGTAAGATGCAAGATTATTTCTGGTCTGAATCAGAGCTGTTCATTCTGAACTGGGGAAAAGAAGTGGAAGAAAGGCCAGGATATCTGAGGGATTCAGTGGTGACCATGCTTCATGCTTCTACTAGCTTCCATTTTTTTCAAAAAAAATATTTGATGAAGTCTTTGAGGCACTGTGTTTCTAAGAGCTTTTTTTGCCCACTAAGTTGAAGAAAATATTCAAGCTTTATGCTTTAAAGAATTTATTTCTGTTAAGTAGTTCCTGTTTTATTGAAATAATTTTAAAAGTTCTGAAAAGCAGTAAAGTCTAAAAGAAAAGAGAAGGCTTCTGCAAGATGCAATTATACTGTCTCTTTGTCCCTCTTTTATTAAATGTGGAAGACTTGAGCAACAATAATAAACATAAGAAAATGTTAGTTCTTGTGTAATCCTCCATTAGCATCATAAAAGGGAATTCTGAATAAAGATTAAAGGTTTGTTTTTTAAAAAAGAGATATTTAAGTTCTGTTTTCTACAAAAGAAGAAACCTTTAAAGAAGATGAGCGTAAAAGAAAATGGAAAAGATAAAGTAGAAGGGTTTGTTACAAAAACAAATGTCTTTGCTTCTTGTGCCTGATATTTTCTTTGTCCGTCAGACAGTGGAGTGGCCTGAAATGCAGACACATCATGGGGGAAGCTGAAGCGCAGCTTTGTCCTTTAGCTCAGTACAGACCTTGGAAGTGACATTGCCATTTTTCAATAAGGGTTTCATGCAGTGAGTAGTGTGCACATATACCAACATTTCAATAACACCGTGGCAGTGATAGATCTTCTTTTGGTAACTTTAGGTCAAGTGAACCTAATAATGACTTCAAAATTTGAAGATTCTAATGGAAATTCTAGAAATAAGGATGCAATGTTTTGTACTGGAGGAGCAACCTTTATAGAATTGTCTGTCAAGGTCATGGGTAAAGCTCAGTAAAAAGACATAAAACATTTAGGTACCACATATATCACTTTCATTTTTAAAAAGTGAAACTCCTCATATAAATTCCTTACAGCCCATTTGTCACTGCAACCTTCTATGGTATTTTTCACTGAGTTTGGAAACATGGAGGGGTTGCTGAGGGCATGTGTTTAAATGCGTTATGGCCAGAGGCCAGATCGTGCTCTTGTAGAAAGGCAGAAGTCTTCTGGACTTGGGCAAGTGCTTCCTGAGCCTCACAGCATTGCTCTCATTGTTAAGGACACGTTATGGCATGGACTGCAATTTGAAGTACAGCAACTGGTCTTTTGTTCTGCTTTGGAAATGTCTGTGCTCATAAACAGTTACCAAAGACTAGAAAAAAAGTTGAATTTTAAGAGGAAAATTATTGTTTTAGAGAGACAGTAAATTCTGAGAAAAAAAATGCACCTCTTATCCTCCCATGGAGCGACTCGAGTGACCTCCTATATCTTGGGGTACACAACACCTGGTTAGACCACATGGCAGTTGTCTGTGAAGCTGTTTGGGTGGTGGAGGGAACACATGGATGACTTCTGAAGATACATCTATATATGATTGTGTGATACATTGAGAATTTTCTACAATCCCGTAGTTTTTTAATAATCTGAAAACAGACCATTCTTTTAGACCAATGATCACCTTAAATCCAGGGTATGTTGTACATGCAGTTTAAAAAAAAAGGGCAGAATATTTTGTGTTTCATTTCATGAAGCATTTTCTGAAGTGATTTCTATTTGTCTTTCCAATTCTGCTGTGATCTTAAAAGGTGGAAAAACTCTACCACCTTAGCCTGGCTTAGGCACTGAAAAAATAAAACCGTTGCTTGAGGGGTGATTTTACCTCATTGGTAAGAACATAAGCAAAGTTACATAGGAAATGTATACAGGCACAGTCATAACTTGGAGCATAGTTTTTACTGCTTGAGTGAAATATCATCATGAACTTTCATTGAATTGAAGTGAGAATTAATTTAGTTCTCTGTGTCCCTGCTAGAATTCTGTTGAATTACTACAGGCCTTAACTTTCTGCATCTTGTAAAATAATGCACTGCTTCCCCACACAATACGGTGATGTTTATAGCAGCTTAATTTTCTTTCATTATGTGATTCCCTGTAGCACCTATAAAGATGTGATCTGCACAACACTAACAATCCTTCAAAGTTAAAGCTTAAACAGATCGATGTCATCAGATCCATTAAACTCAATGCACAAAGCACTTCACGCTGCTGGCCAGAATGATTAATAAAGGTGTAAGAGTTATACAGAAATAAGAAAACCATGAGTAATTAGAGAAACTAGACTGTCAACCCGATTATTGCAAAAGTCACACGCAGGAGACTCTGCAGTGCTCCAGCACTGCATTCTTCCAGTCCACTCCAGTTCTGGTGCAGGATCATGGCATGAGGTTGAAAATATCTCTTTAGGTACTCCATTTTAGGTGTTAACTATATGTTTATAGAAACTCCTTCTAATTTAGTGCCATAGCAACAGAGGAGGAGGAGAAAAGGGAAATTTTCTAGAGAGAGAGGAATCATAGAATGGTTAGAATTGGAAGGAACCTTCAAAGGTCATCTAGTCCAACCCCACTGCAAGGAGCAGGGACATCCCTGACTAGATCAGGTTGCTCAGAGTCTCATCCAACCTGGCCTTGAACATTTCCAGGGATGGGGCTTCCACCACCTCTCTGGGCGACCTGTTCCAGTGTTCTACAACTCGCATTGTAAAAAATTTTTTCCTAATATCTAATCTAAATCTGCCTCCCTCTATTTTAAAACTATTATCCCTCGTCCTATCACAACAGGCCCTACTGAACAGTCTCTCCCCATCTTTCTTGTAGGCCCCCTTGAGGCACTGGAAGGCTGCTATAGGTCTCCCCAGGGCCTCCTCTTCTCCAGGCTGAACAGCCCCAACTCTCTCAGCCTGTCCTCATAGGAAAAGTGCTCTAGCCCTGGCCTGTGGTTTGGTTCATGCCATGTGTGTACATTATGGTGCAGAGCTGCTCTGTTCCCCGTGAGTTGTGTGCTGTCCCCATTCAGACAGTATTGTGCAGAGCTGCAGCATGTGGCAGACAGAAATGTGTCTCCATTCAGTACCCCATATGGTTCTGTAGTCTCCCTTCATACCCCAACTCTCCTTTTGCATCCCAAAGACAGACCACAGAAAATGAGGGAACACTTAAAGAGCAATTTCTTTGGCCAGTGTGACGTGGCCAGTGGCAGCAGTGTCTGTGGTAGAAAAACCACATACGGATTAGAATAGAAAATAGTGACCCTGCAGACTGATGGGAAAGGATTTCTTTCCCTTCATCTCCACTTATGAAAACATATGACATAGTTAAATGTTCCATTAGCTTTGTCTCCATGGCTCCATGAATCTCTCATGGAAGTGTACTTCCAAGCTTATTTTCCAATGATATGTGCTGCCAAGTTTGAGATGAGAAAACTGATTCAGAATGATATAGCCCAATTCTCACTTCTGAGACCTGAAGAATATCACATCATCTTGGCAAATATTGTTCAGCTATTATATCAAAGCAACCATAGTGCTTTTAAAATATGTCCCTTAGCACATATGTGGGTTTTTTTTCTTTTTCTGTATAGGATTATTTAAACAATTGGGAGTCAGAGACTGGGTGATATTCTCATTGGCCTTGGTTAGATTCATTATTCTGGCCAGCTGCTTTGTTAAATCTGGGCCATATACTACTCATCTTTCTATGTCACTAAAAAACTTGAGCAGAGGCAAACACTATCCTACAGCATGGGAGGGACTAGCAGTAAAGAGAGTTCAACATCACTTTCCTGTCATTCTCCAGCTCAACAAATGAGTTCTACAATAGCGTAAGGAATGTAGAATCATTTATGTGTGTCGATAATCAGAGTCTACCCTCACTACATGGGTTCACTCATCAAGGCCAGAAATCCATGAGCATAACTTGTGTGTTCATTCTCTGTGGGCAGTACAAGCACCAATATTACTCTGCCAAGAATTTGGTCATGTTTCCCATCCACAGAGGCAAGGATTTCATTCTCTGTATGTCACTCTATCCATGAATACAGTAGTGCTGCAATAGTTCTGTTGATCAGATGTAATGCTGCTGTTGTGTATTGTTCATAAAGCACACTTGAACAATGGGGTAGGATTCTGCAAGATACTTCAGATGAGCAATGCCATAAAAGTAAAAAATAATTATTATTATAGTTGTTTGGTGATTTGAGGAAACAGCCTATTTTACATAAATGCAAAGAAAGAGTTGGCGACTAATTAAACGACTTCTTAAAGTCTTAATTTTTTTTTTCAATTTCATCTGTTTTATTTTTTCTCTCCTTTATTTTATTATTCAAATGAAATTTGGTGCATGACAACTAAAGCATAATGCTTCACAATTCTATTTCTTTCTAGAAAGGCTACATTTTCTATTTATTCAGTGGTGTTGGCATCTATGTAAATATTATATTCATTATGATGTATGTTGTTCCCTATTTGTACTGCCTGCAGTTATTGTATTCATACCTGTACATACATGAGAGAATCCAATGCCTGCATGGATTGCAGGTGTGAGGGGATCCATATGTCCTTGGTGAGCCACATGCAGCATCCTGTGAGATCAAAGTCTAAAGTCTGGTACTCACAAGGACTTTGGTGGAACAGGGGACTTCAAGTGTGTCAAAAGCTGCACTTTAATGATTTAATAGCTGAATTAGGTCTGCAGCTAGAAGTCTTCTCATTGTCTTTTGGAACTTGTTCTGTGTAATGATTTTTTAAAGTTAATATTCTTAAAAGTTTCCATGATTCTGAAAATATCCAGCAACCAATTCTCAGCTGATGTCAATCAGTATAACTTCATTACTGTTGGCAAGTTTTGGAGACTAACACTGTCTCAGGCTTTAACCTTACTATGGTAGCCAGGAAACATCAAGTTCTACTTTCACATGGTTGCTGAATGCTAACAGCTCTCTTGATTTTACTGAAATAGATTGGCACAAATAGCTCTGATCATTGCTGACCTAAATATGTTCCTGAAATATCAAAATAATTAAATTGGTAGTTTTGCAGCATTTTTTTAGAGAGACTTTATTATCTTTGTTCTGCAGAATTACAGAAGAAATTAGGTAAAAGCTTGATGATAGAACTGTAAAAGCCTCAAATGTGAAAAGCAAGAGCTTTATTGTTTTCTTTAAATAATATGTGGTTATTGTCAATTCCATAGTAAAACAAAAACAAAAAAAAAACCCACTCACCTTCAGGTTCAAATTAAGAAAACTGTATTAATTTATTTTTATGTTTTTGAAAGATGTTGCTTTTGGAGGCTAATTTTCCAGCACAGTGAAGTGCTGATTGTCATAATTGCTGCCTGGGAAGGGATACCTTTGCCAAGGTCATTTCTGTCACTTCTCTGCATTTTTTTTCTTTAATCTTACCTCTGAAAATAAATGTCACGTTGTAGCTTAAACACTATTATAAGCAATCGCATGCCTGAATGCAGCTGTAATTGAGGATCTACCTAGTCTTCCTTTTACAAAATTTGCGCAGTCTTCACTGCTCAACCCAGGTATGCCAATCTCAATTAAAGGTAGGGTGAAAAACTGCAGTTCTTTATGGTCTTATTTTCATAAATGTGATTTAGTTTGGGACTATTTTAGTCCACATGTGCTCTGTGAACAGAAGTGGAGCAGCAAGACAGTGGGCTAGGACTGTTTGCATAGGCAAATGGTATTCATTTCCTTGAAAGAAAGAACAGTAGATGTTCATAGAATCACAGAAGAGTTTGGGGTGGAAGGGACCTTTAAAGGTCATCTAGTCCAACCCCCCTGCAGTGACCAGGTACAACCATATGTACAGCAGGTTTTTTGTCAAAGGTTAAGAACTGGTTACAAATTTTTATCAGTTTAAATTTACACAGAGAGAAAGAGAAAAATATCCCGTTCCAGCTGTACTTCAACTACGTAAAAGGAAAGCAAAGACATTTTAATATGTTTCTGGATTTATTTGCATTTTAAACTTTACCCAAAGTGAAGTTCCCATGACCCTGCTACTGCAGCCCTCCCTAGTTTGATGCACCACAGACCACTAACCCCTGTGATGGAAACGCTAGTTTGTGGAGATGAACCAAAGCAGTGTTAGCCCTTTGCTGGCCAGATAACCAAAGAGAAGCATTTTGAGGCAGAGTTTGTAGATGGATAGAGATAATGTGCCAAGCAGGAATA
>JAAGAY010143991.1:1677-58261 GCA_011801015.1 Ardeotis arabs | reverse complement strand
GCCTGCCCAGGGAGGTGGTGGAGTCGCCGTCCCTGGCAGTGTTCAAGAGGCTGCTTGATGAGAAGCTACAAGATATGGTTTAGTAGCTGTGGCAGCAATGGTAGTGGGAAGACGGTTGGACTAGATGATCTTATAGGTCCCATCCAACCATGTGATTCTATGATTCTATGATTCTATAAGATCCCTATGGGTTTTCTCTTCTCCATGGCAAACCATCCCTGCTCTCTCAACCTCTCTTTGTATGTCAGATGCTCTGACTCATCTGTGTGGCCCTTAGCTCAAAGATTTTGTCAACTTTTTTTTGACAGAGAGGTGGGTGACAGAGATAAAGGAGGAAAAATACTTAGCAGGGGGGTTAAATGTCTTGCCAGCAGATGTTTATGTGCTTTGAAAGGTCTAACAAGTCCTTTAAAATATGTATTTGACTAAAAGTGGCTTGCTTTTTTTTCCCATTCAGTTGTGTATTTTTTTAAAAAAATAAATAAATAATTTTTTGACTGCAAGACTTGAAAATTGTGTTTTCTACATATAACTATCATCTTCCTTCCATCTTAAGCTTTGAGATAGATAGTTTGATTAGTTTATTAGGTTTTTCTTCTGTTTTGTTTTCTGTTTCTGGTTGTGTGTGCATGTAGGTGTAAGTATTTATAAAAGGTAAGGGAGTCGTATTAAAATTTGAATAAATTGGTCATTGAACAATCAGTAAGAGAACTTTTTTTTAATATCTGAAAGCTGGGGAGAAGTGCCTACAACTGCTCTTATTTCAAGTGGGTACGATTTCTACATTCCAGATTTAATTCTGTGAAATTTTTCCATTTTTTAATCAAAATCTTGTGCTTTGTATCAAAATGAAGTGTCTGTTCCAAGGTAGTTGTTCAACTAAAAGCTGAAAAATGAGACACATTTGGGCAAGGAAATAAATTTAAAATCATCTGTTCTTATACCAAATATCAAAGTAGATTACTTTTTTAAAAAATTACATAGACTACAACAAGACTATATTAATTAATTATAATAAAAGAGAGTTTGTATAGGGTTTTTAACATTAGAGTTACTTCAGATGAAATTGCTATTGGGAGAGGAGTTGTTCATCATTATGATTAAGAAATCCGTAAGTTATTTCAATGCTATGCAGACAAAACCTTAAAGTAAATATATAGGCTAATTATATAGTTCTTTCTTTATATACTGTATATAGTTTATATCATCTACATAGTTTATATCATCTCTGATTTCACTGCATGGTTATGAGAATCTCTCTCAATTCAAACATACATGGTCATACCGGGCTCTGAGGAACCTAATCTAGTTGGAGCTGTCCCTGTTCCTTGCAGGGGGGGTTGGACTAGATGACCTTTAAAGGTCCCTTCCAACCCAAAATATTCTATGATTCTATGATTCCATATTTTCTAAAAAATAATCATACAGTCAATATTTTCTAACAAACACACATCTGAATGGATTTTTAAGAAACAATATGCTTGTTTACCATTCAGAAAAAGAACTTAATGTTGATACTTTCAGGAAAATTTCTGCCTTGTTATTTCTTTTTTCCTCTTTTTTATCCTAAAAAAAAATCTATTATTACTAATTTAAATGTTTACATTCCACATTTTAGCATGGATCTCAGATTTAATTATTTTATTTATTTATATTGCCAGTTGAATCAAATTTGCTGACCTCTATACATGAAACATCACGTTTTTACACTGTTCATAGGAAGAATCTAATGGTTCTCTCAGTCCAGAGAATAAAACTAATGCAACACATTGCCTAGATTCCCAGCCAGTATGCATCACATTTTTAGCTGGATTATCTGCTTCAGCAGCTATTGTCATTCTGCTTAGTTTTTCACTCCATGTTGTCAGCTGCTGAGAAATGAGGATTATCTTTACAAACTACAAAGCTAGAAAGGAAAAAAAAAAAGAAAAGAAAAAAAGCAAAGCACAATTAAATCTGTCTTATATTAAACTTATCATGTAGCTGTTAATTTGTGAAAAGGTAAATATTAGCCTTTCCCTTGATCTCTAACATCTCCCTCTTCCCAGTGGAAAACACAGTGCTTTAGGCTTCCTCTGCTAAACCTCTTCTGATGCCAGACAAGTGGGAATGTCTTATTGCTTTATCACAATCCTTTGCAGGGTTTTATGTGTATAAGCTTCATTGATTATTAGTTTTGTGAGAAACTTTCGTGGAATTCAAGATTCTCCTTGGGAAAACTTCTGATTTGGAAGGGGAAGCATTTATATAAGCATAAGCTTCTGTTCTGAAGAGAAAAGAAACATTATTTTCCTATCATAATTTCAGCAAATAATTGATGTTAAGAAACTCTGGGTAAACTTCCAATAGTTTTTCACTGAACAGTTACTACTGTAACATTTGGAGATACAGTTTGCACTGGGAGAATAATCATGACAAATTCCTCTGCAATGATGTATGTCATCACTTCTCACTTAACCAATACAATTTATTGTTTAAGACACTGATTCAGCACAGTTGTGCTCTAGGCTATATAAACAGTCCCATTAAATTCAGTAGCTGTAGATGACAAAATCGTTCAAAAAAAAAGAAGCTAATAATAATACCATCACACAAGTCTTATACCCACACAGAAAGGACCAAGGATGCGACTCACCTGGTGTCATACAATAAGAGGGTTTTATCCCAGTTCTGGGTGGAGCAGGAGGTTGGTCAAGGTACTTCCAGTTGCATATTAGTGCATAAACTTGTCCTTTTCCTTCTGTACCCAACTATTCAACAAGTGCCCTTCTTCCAGTTCCCATTTCTGGCCTTAGATCCTGTCCTTGTTCTGTGATGAGCTTCTGCTCCTCATGCAACACTGGATTTGATGTTAGTTCTCATTCCTCTCTTTTCAGCACCATCTTAGTAACCAATGGGAAGTAGTGAACAAATTCCTTTCAGCTTTGCTTCTGCACACAGCTTTTGCTCTCCCTATTAAACCGGCTTTGTCTCAATCCATGAGCTTTTCCATCTTATTTTCTTCTTCTGTCCTGTTGCAGAAAGAGACTGAGAAGGTGGCTGGGTGGGGAAGTAGCAATTAGCCAAAATGAACCTGCCACATCAACATCTTGAGATGTTCATAATGTCTTTTAAATTATAAAAGGAGTTGCAATTCCTCAATGTTCGTCAGTTAAGATATTTTTAATGTTTAGCATTGGACATGAAAACTGCCTGAATGTGTTTAGTCATCTTGTGACTAAATCACACAGCAGACTACAAGTTTTCCAGAGTCTTCCCTGCAGGAGCCTGATTTGGTGGGAGTTTCTGTGGAATGGCTGCCAGACCTATCCTTGTGTGAAAGTTAAGGATAAATGCTGTCTGCAGCACTTTTTTTTCCAGTAACCTCATGGTTAAAAAAAGCAATAAACCTTATTTGATATGCTCTCAGGTGCCTGATTAATAGCAGGGAGTTGTACCCAAATCTTATTTATTCTGAGCTAGTTGAGGGAAAATAGAGGAAACTCTCTCCCTGTCTCAAGCGGACACTAATCCACCTTCTTTAAGTAATGCAAAGTTTATTGGACTGGAGAGATAGGAAGTGTGACTGTTTCTGAAGGTTAATATAGTTTTGGCTTTTTTTTTTAAATTAGAACCTTTTAGTTAAAGTTCCTGTCCCAAGAATAAGTCATTGTTTATAAGTGTGAAACATGAGCTTGATTTGTGGCTGTGAATCCAAAGAAGAACTAACATGCTCACATGTGGAACATCCTCTCCACTGATTTGACAGAGAGTTCATACACTTATTTTATGAATACTGATTGACCAGACATCTGAAAAGGCATAACTTAAGAGTGCACTGTCAAAAATATATAAGAATAATACCTTTATAATCACAAGTGATTTCATTAAGGCAGGTTTTCCTAGCTAGATTATCAGTTATAATGCAGAGAACTGTATGTCTCCATATATTTTAATGACACTGCAAACTCCAGAGGTAAAATCTTCTCTTCACTCCTCTGACATACGTTCTTGATTCTCCTCAGTGTGAAACTGCTTGTATAAAGTGCAATGAAGTGGAAGGAAAGGTATGGCAATATGAAATCCATGTTATTCTTTCTTATGGTTATCATACTGTGACATCTCTATAGAAAGGATTTCTGGTGTTATTTTCTTTTCTATGTTCAAATCTGAAATGCTGTCAGCTTCCTTTCTATCGTCTAGTCATACAGGTGAAGAATGAAGTAAGAAAATGAGGTGGAGACATAAACTGAAAGAAAGGCTATATTCCTTAGCCTATTAAAAACAAAGAAAAATATCCTTTCAGGTAATAGTCCTGATAATTGTGAGGTGCAAGTTCCTTTTTGTAAGGGAGTGGATGCTAGCCTTTCACTAACAAACCACTTCTTACAATGCTAACAGTTTCCTTACATTTAACAGGTGGAAAATACACTTTTTGTTGCATTGCTAGTGTACTGGTTTTGCATGGCAAGGTTTTGGTAGCTGAGGGGCTACAGGAATGGCTTCTGTGAGAAGCTGCTAGAAGCTTCCTCTGTGTCAAATAGAGCCAATGTCAGCCAGATCCAAAATGGACACACCTCTATGATAATGTATTTAACAAGGGAAGAAAACAACCTGATAAACAGCAATTGCAGCTGGAGAGAGGAGTGAGGATATGTGAGAGAGACAACTCTCTCCTTAGTGTAGACACTAAGGTTGGAGAAAGAGGTGGAGGAGGTGCTCCAGGTGCCAGAATAGAGATTCCCCTGCAGCTCGTGGTGCAGCCCATGGTGAGGCAGGCTGTCCCCCTGCAGCCCATGGAGGCCCATGGAGGACCAAACATCCACCTGCAGCTCACAGAGGAGCAGGTGGGTGCCCAAAGGAGGCTGTGGCCTGTGGAGGGCCCACACTGGAGCAAGGTCCTGGCAGGACCTGTTGACCCATGGAGACAGGACCCCACACTGGAGCAGGCTTGCTGGTAGGACTTGCGATTCTAGGGGAACCCACACTGGAATAATTAATGAAGAAATGCAGCTCGTGGGAAGGACTCACATAGGAGAAGTTTGTGGAGGATTCTCTCCCATGAGAGGGACCCCACGCTGGAGCAGGGGAAGAATGTGAGGAGTCCTCCCCCTGAGGAGGAAGAAGCAGCTGAAACCAGATGTGATGAACTGACCACAACTCCCATTCTCTCTTCCCCCTGTGCCACTCCTGGGGAGGTAGAAAAAATTGGGAGTATAGTTAAGCCTGTGAAGAAGGGAGGGGTGGGAAGAAGTTGTTTTTAAGATTTGGTTTTATTTCTCATTATCCTACTCTGATTTGATTGGTAATAAATTAAACTATTTTTTCACAAGTCTGATCTGTTTTGCCAGTGACAGTAATTGCTGAGTGATCTCCCTATCCTTATCCTGACCCATGAGCCTTTCATTATATTTTCTAACCCCACTCCCCTGGCCCTGCTAGGAGAGGGAGTGATAGAGTGGTTTTGATGGGCATGTGGCATCCAGCCAGGGTCAACTCACCACAGCTAGAAATTCTTATCCTATTGGGCAGATCCAACATATACTAAAATATCACTTGGAAAAAAATTAATCACGTAAAAGTACTCTACAACTTAGGTGTATGTTTATCTGGATATTTTACTATGCTTTCACAGAGCAGCTAGGGATGTTTATCTGCATTTTCCAGAGGTAATGTAAAGAAAGAATTTTAGATCTTTATATGATAATGATTTTGCCAATGTGGTTATCAATGTTTAAGAGATTAGATCTTAACTCTTCACTCTTCCCCTCCTGAGTGGAGGATTACAAAACCTCCGCCATGGTTAAATACTGATAAACAGATTTTCTGGCAAAAAACTGCTGTGATTATTGTGATTTTTCAATTTTCTGTGTCTCAACACATACAGACACTAGTTCAAAATATACAAGATGATGTTTCAACATTCATTTTTGCATATGTGCATGGGCCATAAATAATTATTAAGGGAAGCTCCAGATCTATCACAAAAAAAAAAGTAATTATAGGACACTTAAGTGGCTCAAGGTGCAAGTACAGAGCAGGAAGGATGAGAATATGGGGCAACACAGGCAATGTTTGGTGGAATCTTCAGTTTTATGCTTAAAGGGAATAAGAGTGTCAAGTTTTAGTCAACATATATCATTTTTACACCACCAAATGAGCCTTCTTGATAGGGTTTAAATCTATCTGGCCTTTCTATCAAAGATAGATGTCCACGCTACTACTATCGTGTACAGAACTTAATCATGTAGACTTGTGTTAAATCTGCTCTGAATTGCTTAATGCATTAATCATAAATGTAAGTTCTTATACGTGTATGTTCATAGAATTACAAATGGTATTATATCAGACTCCAATTAAATCTTGCTTCAGTAACCTACATTCTTTTTAAAATCTATCCTTTTGTTCAAGGAGCATGGACTTCCTCGCAGATCTTTCCTCCTGTAAGACACCAATTAACAAGACAGTATTATCTACCTCTTTGATTTTTCTCTCTCCTTCTACCCTGAGATGACTCTTTTGGCAAGCTGATACTCTTTGTACAGCACTATCAGTTCCCATTTTTTCCCCATCTGGTAAACAGGAACTTGCTCAGTAAAAATGTCACAGATAGTAGTAGTAGTTGTGATAGAATCTGCTGGTATTTTATACATGCTAAGTGACTGACTGGTTATAAAGAGTGCTTTAACAGGGTTGCTTTAACAGGACCATAACCTACATTTACCTGCTGTAATTAAGCAATAACCAAATATTTTATTAAAAAAAAAAAACAATAATATTGTCAAACATGGATTTTTAAGAGAGTCAAAAGACTGGATTAAAATTTCATCCTCTTAGAAAAAAAAAAAACCAAAAACCACAACAAATAACATTACTGTCTACCTTACAAACTTGGATGGATCTTATTTTTGTGAGAAAATCTGACTTTCAAGTTTGTTCTAAAATAAAGCCAAGAGTTTAAATATAAAGCTGTTGTCCAAGACTTGTGGAAAAAAAAAGAAAAAAAAAAAGAAAAAAATATGTTCTTCTGTGACTGTATAATTTGTCTAAATGTAATTTTTAGTACATATAAGACAACCTTACCAATTGTTAGACATAGGGTAAAATTAATTTCACCTCATTTTCTATGTCTAAAAGTTAGACATCTATAGTGTAGTCACCTTAAGTCTTCTTTCATATCCTAGTAGAAAAAACAGGCACCTCCAGACAGTAATTAGGGTAATTTCTATTGCTCATCCTAGCATGACATGAATTACCTTCTGGAGGTGGGTAACAGTAACTTAATCTTACTGAATGTAAAAACAACGCATGACATGAATCTGTTAGACATCAAACTTTTAGATGCCCAAGTTAAGATAGGTCAGAATATGAACTTTTATTTTTCAGAGTGAGATTTATCTATCTATCTCCTGTGTGATTTTTCAGGAAACCTAAGAGGATCCTACAACCCTGCACTGCTTATCTGCATCACACAATTTCAGTATATGGAAAAAAAAAATGCACTTGTTTCATGTCTACCTTAAGACTGGAGAGGAATGAGAAAAGAGGTTAAAGTAATGAAAGGAGAATTGGTACTGTCCTTCCAATGAGCCACGCAATGCAGCTACATGGACTATTAAAGAAATCTCAAACTAGACATAGGATATAACAGCTATAGAAAGTAAAAAACAGCTTGAATGCTAAGTAGAGATGAGAACTAAAATAAGAAGCGTACTGTTTTAGGTGGGTAAAAATTTCATACTGAAGTTTTGCATCCATATATCTTGGAACAGAGAAACTAGGACTTAATTTCACTCATTTGTAGAGACATACCTAGTACTCACTTCAACTGGCTTCTAATTAAAATATAAGCATAACACATCGGTCCTGTTATTTTTTTTTAATACATTTCAGTCATATTAACCACCAGTCTAACTTCAAGCATTTTTCATTTAAAGAAAAGAGAGATTGTTACTATATTAAATTTATAAAATGTGTCAACCTGTACAGTTTCATAAATTGAATGGAAACATTGAAATTGACAAAAGTAAGATATGTAATGACTTGGATGAAAGCTGTGATCTGAATAGCTGAGGAGTGTCCTAAAACCAGTTAATAATCTTTCAATGAGAGCTAACACCAGGGCAATAAAACCTCTCCACCACACCAATCACTACTCTACATGTAATTTTAAAAGTGATTTTATAAAATAGTTGCAATTAATTCTCAAAATGAAGTTACAGTTCCAAGCCGACTAAAAATCAGATGTTTCTAAACCTAAGACTAAAAGAAGAAACCTTGTAAATCAATGTGAATAAAAAAGTATTGAGGACAATTAATTCATCTTCAGTGCCACCAGGATTTATTTGTATTTCTGTTGTGTTTCCCTACTTATGAGTGATTCCCCTCACATGATTATTTAGTGAATTCCTACACTATATTTATAAAATATCCCATCTTTAAACTTTTCACAATACATAATAATTTTTTTTTACATTAAGACTCAGTATGAGTGATAAGTAATAATGAACCATCTACCATATGTGTGCATATTAGGAAACTAAATGTGTACATGTCCATTATCTGTCCCTGAAGCCAACTGGTACAGACTAGACTGTATTGATACTTTTAAACTCCTTTACTCTGTAAAACATGTAAATCACATGCAAACTGTTGATTTGTAATGGTCCCCTAGCCATGTTGACTGCTGAACCACACCAACAAATTTATTTGGAAAGTGCAAGTTGGTTATATCAAGAAACATACAAGCATCATTAGCGCAATTAACAATGTTGATAATCTAATTCTGGTCAAGAAATAGACATTTTCTCAAAGAGGCTTCAGTTTGAAGTTTTTACAGACTTGGAGGGAGGGGGTGTATGTGTATTTTCACATTAATATTCTCTCAGATAATCAACATTAATTTTATGTTCATGAAGTCATGGAGGTACAGATAATTGCTCACTTTATGCACAAATGCAAAGTTAAAAATGAGCAATTTTTTTTTAACAATAGTTGAAATGTAAGCATGAAGACACAAATATAGGAAACCTAATGCATTTTGCTGATAACTTCTATCAAAACTGCAGCTTAATATTGCAGCACACTGTGTTGTTAAGGCAGATTTGTCTCATGATGTGGATATGTGAATTGTCAAAAAAAAATAAAACCCAAACCTGAACAAATTACAGAAATTATATGCTTATTCTCAGGGAAGTACATTATGGAGTTGTGTTGGATTCAGCTTTGAGATAAAAACTGACTTCTTACCCCAGAAAATGCAGAATTCTAAGGGAAATATAATTGCATGGAGAACAGGAGAGTAAAGGAGACAAACAGATTTTGTGGCAGATGGATAATTTAGGAACAAAGCTAATTTTAATGTTATTACAAATCTTGCTAAATTTGCAGTCATGCAGTAGTGGAATGTGTGGCATGTTGTGGTGGGTTCGTACTGGAAAAACAGGCATGTTGTGCTTTATGTCAAGAAGTTAACTAAATACACAGAGCTTTACAATGAAACATGACAGGATGATCAGTTGTTTTTGAGACTGGATTTGAGGACAGACAACCAGGGAGAATGCCATGGCAGGCACTGGAGACTGACCTCTTGATCAAAGAGTTGATGAAATGCTTCAAAACACGTGAAGAAATCTCAGGGGTGCAATACGACGTTATAATGGAGGAGTTCAACTGCCTCAAACATCTAGTAGAAGGGCAACATGGTTGGATACAAGCAAACCAGGAGAATTCTGGAGTGCACCAAGAACAATATTTTGATGCAGATGCTGTATGGGAGGTCAGATCTACCAGATCTGCTACTTGTTAATAAAAATGAGGGATGCGATTGGTCAACAGCAACCTTCACTCCAGGGACTGTGAGATGATGTAATTAAATATCCTCAGGAAAATGAGGAAGAGAGCAAGTAAAATAAAGATATGGGATTCAGACTATCAGACTTTTACTTGTTTAGGGAATTGGTAGAAAGAATCCCTTGGATGTTGCCTGAAAGGAAAAAAAGAAAAAAACCAACAAACTAAAACCCAAGACAGTTGACGCTCTTCAACGACCAACTCCTCAAAGCACAAGGATGGTCCATCTTGTTGTATTGAAGTCAAACTTGCTTGGCATAAGGCCAGCATGGATAAAAACTCCTGACTTAACTCAAATTCAAATAAGAAGTGTGTGGAAGGAGGTAACAGAGAACATCTGCCAGGAGGAAAATAGAAATATTACATGAGATGCATGGATGGAATTAGGCAATTAGTCAAACTAAAGCTCAGCTGTAGTTGAAACTGGGAGATGTGAAAGGCAACGGGAAAGCTTTCCTTAAGTATATTGGCAAGAACAAAAACAGAAACCAAAGATGGCATAGGCTTGCTATTAGTGAGGCAAGTGACTTGATGATGGTGGAGTATTGAAAGACAGAGATACTAATTTTCTCGTTTATGTCAGTTTGTACTTAGAATGTCTGCTGTCAGGCCTCCCATGTCCGACTAAATGAAGTACAACTTAACAGCAGAAAAATATCAAGTTAGGTACTATGCTAATAAACTGTATGAACATACAATGGGGACAGACTGAAGACATTCAAAAGTGCTGAGAGACCTGGCAGATGCCATTTCAAGGTCCCTCTCTGTGATCTTCAAAGGGTTGTACCTGTAAAAAGAGTTTCCTGTAGCCTAAAAAAACAATTATTATACCCACCTCCTAAAATGGAAAGATAATCCAAGGTAATTCGGACTATCCATAAAGAAAATGCAACAAATCCTTCTAAAAGATATTTCCAAGCAAAAAAAAGGTAGCTGGAAACAGCCAGGATGGATTCACCAAAGGTAAATCATGCTTGTCCAATATTATTGTCTTCTACATGGAGTTAACTGGCTGAGTGGGCAAGTGCAGTGTGGTCACCTATAGTATCTCTGTAGTATAACTGCAGAGAAATGGCCTCAACAGGTGGAGAACAAGGTAGGTAAGGCTGACAACTGATGAAAAACTTTCTCATAAGGAGTCAACAGTTCAAAATCATCTTTTTGAATGACGTTCCTTTGGGATTAATACTAGGGCTGATCCTGTTTGAGAACATCAACAACCTAGACAGTGGGAAAGAGTACACTTAATGAGTCTGCAGAAGGAAGAAAATCTGGGGAGGAATTAGTACATTGTCATTCAAAAAGACTTCTATGAGCTGGAGGAATGGGCTGACAGAAAGTTCATGAAGTTCAATACAAACACAAAGTCTGTGCTTGGGATGCAATAACAACATGCTACAATGTAAGGGGATGCTGACTGGATGGGGAGTTACTTTGTATGAAAGGATACAGTGGTCTTGGTTGTCAACAAGTTGAACACAAGTCAGTAGAGAACCTTTGTTTTGGTGAAACCTGACCACTTACTGATCTTCATTAGGAAGAGTATAGCCAGCAGGCAAAATAAAGCGGTCGCTGTCCTCTATGTGGCAATGCTGAGGCTGCATCTGTTTCCACTTTGGGGCTCTCCAATTTAAAAGAAAGATTTACAAACTACCGTGGGTCTTAATAGAGGATTACTAAGATGATGAAGAAGTGGGAGGAACACATGAAATAAAGAAAGGCTGAGGAAGTTGAGTTTCTTCAACATGGAGAAGAGATGGCTAAGAGAGAACCTGTTCGCTGCATTCAACTATCTTTTGCCAGTTATAGAAAAGAGAGTGTCAGTCTTCTCAGAAGCGCAAAGTGAAAGCTTGAGAGTCTATGGTCAGAAGCTGCCATAATGAAAATTCCAGATGTATATATATAAATTCAAAGTGAGGACAGTCAAACACAGGAATGGGTTCTCCAGAGAGGCTGGATAGTTTTAATCTTTGGATATATTAAAAATGCAGCTGTACAAGGTCCTGAGCAACCTGACCTAACATACAAGGAGGTGAAACCAGATCACCTTCCAGCCTAAACTATCTTATGTTTATTGTGAAATATTTTGCTTAAAGTTTTTTTTCTTTGGAGAGAAAAAAAAAAAGATGGAATTTCAGCAAAAACAATTTATGAGCATTATTTCTTTAATTTTCTTATTTTCTTTTAGTATTCTGTTTTGTGGCACACTTTTAATGACAAAGTAATATAACATGCCTTATCCTATCACATAGCCTTCTATCCATGGCTATTGTTATGTGACATATGCTGAAATCTTAAGGGCTTGGGTTTTTTTGGAGGGGGTTTTTTTTTAGGAATTTTTTGATGTATACTGTTGCTACATTGCTACTTAAATTTCATCTGAAAGAGAAATAGTGAGGTTTTCTAGTTTCAAGACACTATGCATGCCTAATGTAAAACATGATCTTGTTTAGGAGCTCAAGGATTTAGAATCAATCCACTATAATGTGCATGTACACTGACTGTTTTTAACAAAATTAATTACTTATAGATTAGACTTAGTTATTCTGTAAAAGATGGCAATAACAGCTGACAAACACATTCTATTATTTCTTACCTGCTTACCTGCACCATATCTCTTGCTTATTGTTGCCACTTAACATTAGTATTCATAGCACGTTATCTTGAAAGCAGAGATAATAAAACAATACCACTGTGGTCTTCCCTATAGCAGAGCCCTGCAAGAGATCTGACTCTCTAAGACTCCTCAGTGATTTACAGTCAATCTTATTCTATTGGTTTTTTTTTCTCTACCTCCCTCAGGGTAACAAAACAAAATAAAAAAGATGCTTTCAAATCATTCTAGAAATCATAACACAATATCTTTTATTTTTTTACAAATAAATAAAGTACAAGAGAAATATCTGCCTGTCTAGTGCATGTACGGGTACTTGCTATTAAACACTTTAATATTTCCATAATACTTAATTAGTGACTGTTGCTTCTTTTTCAGCCAGGGAACAAAAAACTCTTTGTCAAGGAAGAACTGGAACTCATTCCAATTTACTGATGAAGAAATTAAACTTCAGAGACCAGATATGACTTCCCAGGGTCCTTATGGCAGAAAGGAGGGCAAAGAAACTACTTAACTTTGCTTTCTCTGTACCTCCACTGCCTTAAATGCCACAGTACAATGGCTAAGGAAAAAAAAAACATAGAGGTAATCCTAGTACAAGTTCAGATATGAAAGAGATGTCTCTAGGGCAGCCTGCAGAGCAGAACACTGTTAAGATTTTCAATAGTAATGAAAGAGCCAAGATAGGCTAGCTCTTCTGATAGAGAGACCTTCACCCTTATTCGTACTGCACTAGCTAGCTCCCCGGCTCCAGGTTCAGCATTTGGATAAGGTTGCCTGCTGTTGATCTGAACTGGATGTGCAGTGGTGGGAGAAGCCCATCTTCTCCAAGCTTTAAGAAAATTTGTCAGAGTACCAACACCTTGGTCAGAGTAATGGTCAAAGCATTGAAGGAAGTTTCCTTACCAACCAGAAAGTATAGATAGAAAGCCAATTTGGTCTTTGTCTCCCGTCTCACACATTGGTCTGAAAGGAAATATATTTTCTAAGAAGAGCAGTTCCAAGCATTTGGAACTTTGATTCAATTTCCTAATATAGAATCTTTCTTATTTTCCATTAATAAAAAGTACCAAGTTTTCACTGGAAAAATCAAGTTACAGTATTTTCTCTTAACTAACACATATACTCAATGAAATATAAACATTTGGGATAGGGTTACTGTATGAGGAGCATGGTGCCTACTACTTTTTTGCAGTAACTTTTGTGTGGCAACCAAAATCCTTTTTTGTGCATTTTATTTCATCCCCTACTTTATGCCTAAGGTCTACAGATAGACAGTAAGTCTGGGACAATCTGGAGCATGGAAGTCACCACACAGATATGTTAGAATCACTTCACATACATGCACGTTGTGGGCCTTGAGTGCATAATCTTGCTCAGGAAATCCTGAGTAGATATATGGATGCCACCATTTTTTAAGTGCGTAACTTTTACATTTCAGGAATAACAACCATTGTCATGAGAATTCTTCTTTAGCTCTGTCATGACAGAAAAGCCAGAAAATGTATCAAGATCTGGTTCTGACTTTCCCAGTGAAGGAAGAATTAGCTAGAACTTGTTTAAAAGCATTTAGTTTTGTGCATGTGATACTCAACTCAAAACTGATTAGATTACGGTCTCTGAAAAAAAGTCCGAGTGATTTAGATTATATCAGTGCACAAAAAAAAAATTACAAATTTACCTGATTCCTGAAAATGTTTTTAATATTTGTACAATAAACATAGAGAGTACAATGAACATAGAGAGATTTAAAATAATGAAAGAACTTCAGTACCAATTTTGTACAAAAGGAATAGGAAGCTCAATAGAGAGTGTACATATAAGTTATTGCAGCATTTTAGTTAAAAAAAACCACATTGAGACTACAAATGTTACTTTAGTTTTTGCATTCATCCTTAAATAACTACAGTACTTATCTCTGAATGACTGTGAATAGAACAGGTCACTGTACATTTGCATGAGGATGTCAGGTTCATGACAGTGGGATAATGAAAAATTCAGATATAGAATAGAAAATGTAACAGGCTTCAACTCATGAATCTTGCAATGAAATTAAAGAAAAAAAAATCAAACTTGTTCTGAAGAAGCTAGTGGTAAAATCATGTGCAAACTATTAAAAAAATATCTGTTTTGTGAATACCGATTATACTGACTACTGGAATCACTCTAACTTTGGTTTAAAATTCAACTATGAATGGCAGTTCTTTTTCATCCTATTCTACTAAAGAAAAAAACCTGTGTATATATTCTAGAGCTATATTTAAGGGCTGGAGATGCGTGCACACGAGCAGGGCTACGACCTTGTTGGCACCACGGAGACGTGGTGGGACGACTCATATGACTGGAGCGTCAACATGGAGGGGTACAGGCTTTTTAGAAAAGACAGGAAGGGGAGACGAGGAGGGGGTGTCGCTCTCTACGTCAGCAACCGGCTGGAGTGTGTGGAGCTCCGCCTGGGGATGGAGAAGGAGCTGACAGAGAGCTTGTGGGTTAAGATCAGAGGACGGGGACGGACAGGGGATGTTACGGTGGGGGTCTGTTACAGGCCGCCTGGCCAGGAGGACAGAACAGACGAAGCGCTCTATAGCCAGATAGGAGCAGCCTCGCGGTCACAAGCCCTGGTCCTCATGGGCGACTTCAACCACCCTGACATCTGTTGGAGAGACGACACAACAGGGCACAGGCAGTCCAGGAGGTTCCTGGAATGCATGGATGATAACTTCCTCCTGCAGGCGATAGAGGAGCCGACCAGGAGGGGTGCCATGCTCGACCTTGTGCTCACCAACAGGGAGGGGCTGGTGGGGGATGTGAAACTGAAGGACAGCCTGGGCTGCAGCGACCACGACACAGTGGAGTTCAAGATCCATGGGGCAGCGAGGAAACTCCATGGCAAGCTCTCAGCCCTAGACTTCAAGAAGGCGGACTTCGGCCTCTTCAGGAACCTGATGGGCAAAATGCCATGGGAGGTGGCCCTGGAGGGAAGAGGGGCCCAGGAAAGTTGGTCCACATTCAAGGAGCACCTCCTCCAAGCTCAGCAGAGGTGCATCCTGATGAAGAACAAGTTGGGCAAAAAGGCCAGGAGGCCTGCGTGGATGAGCAAGGAGCTCCTGGACCAACTGAAAGTGAAGAGGAAAGCCTATAGAGGGTGGAAGCGGAGACAGGTAGCCTGGGAGGACTACAAAGAGGCTGCACGAGTGGCCAGGGATCGGGTGAGGAAGGTTAAAGCCCTGATGGAACTGAATCTGGCCAGGGATATAAAAAGCAACAATAAAAGCTTCTATAGGTATGTAGGAGACAGAAGAAAGTCCAAGGAAAATGTAGGCCCCCTCCAGAAGGAAACTGGTGTCCTGGTTACCCAGGACATGGAGAAGGCTGCGGTACTCAATGACTTTTTTGCCTCAGTCTTCACTAATAAGGGCTCTTGTCTCACCACCCAAGCTGTGGAAGGCACAAGCAGGGACTGCGAGGATGAAAAACCACCCACTGTACTCAAAGAGCAGGTTCCAGAACATGTGAGGAACTTGAAGGTGCAGAAGTCCATGGGACCTGACGAGGTCCATCCGTGGGTCCTGAGGGAACTGGCGGATGAAGTTGCCAAGCCACTGGCCATCATATTTGAGAAATAGTAGCGGTCTGGTGAGGTCCCCGATGACTGGAAGAGAGGGAACATAACCCCCATTTTTAAAAAGGGGAACAAGGAGGACCTGGGTAACTACAGGCCGGACAGCCTCACCTCTGTGCCTGGTAAGGTGATGGAGCAGATTCTCCTGGAAACCATGCTAAGGCACATGGAGAACAAGGAGGTGGTTGGTGACAGCCAACATGGCTTCACCAAGGGCAGATCGTGCCTGACCAACTTGGTGGCCGTTTATGACAGGGTGACAGCATCAGTGGACAAGGGACGAGCAACGGATGTCATCTACCTGGACTTGTGCAAAGCTTTTGACACTGTCCCACATGACATCCTTCTCTCTAAACTAGAGAGACATGGGGTTGATGGATGGACCACTCGGTGGATAAGGAGTTGGCTGGATGGCCGCACTCAGAGAGTGGTGGTCAACGGCTCGATGTCCAAGTGGAGACTGGTCATGAGTGGTGTCCCTCAGGGGTCCATGTTCAACATCTTTGTCGGCGACATGGACAGTGGGATAGAGTGCACCCTCAGCAAGTTCGCCGATGACACCAAGCTGTATGGTGCTGTCGACACGTTGGAGGGGAGGGATGCCATCCAGAGGGACCTGGACAGGCTGGAGAGGTGGGCCTTTGCCAACCGCATGCAGTTCAACCAGGCCAAGTGCAAGGTCCTGCACCTGGGTCGTGGTAATCCCAGGCACAAATACAGGCTGGGCGGAGAATGGATGGAGAGCAGCCCTGAGGAGAAGGACTTGGGAGTACTGGTGGACAAGAAGCTCGTCATGAGCCGGCAATGCGCCCTTGTGGCCCAGAAGGCCAACCGCATCCTGGGCTGCATCAAGAGGAGCGTGGCCAGCAGTTGAGGTTGAGGGAAGTGATTCTGCCCCTCTACTCTGCCCTGGTGAGACCCCACCTGGAGTACTGTGTCCAGTTCTGGAGCCCCCAACATAAGAAGGACATGGACCAGTTGGAGAAGGTCCAGAGGAGGGCCACGAAGATGATAAGAGGGCTGGAGCACCTTTCCTATGAGGACAGGCTGAGAGAGTTGGGGCTGTTCAGCCTGGAGAAGAGGAGGCTCTGGGGAGACCTTATAGTGGTCTTCCAGTACTTCAAGGGGGCCTACAAGAAAGACGGGGAGAGGCTGTTCAATAGGGCCTGTTGTGATAGTGCGACGGGTAATGGTTTCAAAATAGAGGGAGGTAGATTTAGATTGGATATTAGGAAAAAATTTTTTACAATGCGAATTGTGGAACACTGGAACAGGTTGCCCAGAGAGGTGGTGGAAGCCCCATCCCTGGAAACATTCAAGGCCAGGCTGGATGAGGCTCTGAGCAACCTGATCTAGTGGGGGATGTCCCTGCTCCTTGCAGGGGGGTTGGACTAGAAGACCTTTGAAGGTCCCTTCCAACTCTAACCATTCTATGATTCTATGATTCTATCATTCTATGAATCTAGTAGCATTAGTCCATTTGCCAGTTTAAGACATTAACAAAAGCAAGCACATAGTATTTGCAGTCTCTTACATCAGTATGAAAAAAATACTACATCAGAACATAGCTTAAAAATTTTATTTAGAGAATTAATCAGGAGAATTATGGTTTTCATTGAAGAAACAGGAAGAGGTTTTACAAACAAATGCAATGCTTCTTAAAAATAAATAAAAATACTTTGAAAATTGTTTATTTTGTTTATATGACCTCTAGATTATTTTAATATTAAATGACAGATTGCTTGAACAAAAATGCTTATGATATCTGTAAATAAATAAAAAGAAACCAGTATTTCTGTAGATACTATTTCAAAACAATTAACCTAAGAAAATTATAAATATATTTCGAAAATTTACAGAACTACTCAGGTATAGCTATTGTAGCTATCTATAAATGCGACATGGTAAATCTTCTGTGCTGTGCTTTAAAGCCAAATTACGTTTCCATGTTCAGAAATTATATGGTCGTTTTGGTTTTTGTATAACCTATTGAATACTTGAGGATTTTTATGTTCATTACTTTCAGATGTGAAAGAGTTTTGTTTTTTTTTTCTAAGAAGCACATCTTTGTGCATATGTGTTTAACCAAATTATTAGTAAATGGATAAATACGCTCTGCATCATTGTTCCCACAATTCTGTCTAATACCAAAGGGTGAATTAATAATATACTAATACTTAAAACCCTTCTAAATTATTTTTTTTGCTGTTGTTGTTTAAAAATTTTTTTCCTGTTTTACCTTTATTTTCTCTACTGGTTAATAATTTTCTCCAGTATAATTCTTTTAATCTGATTTCTTTAAATACATTTTATTTTTCTCCAGAAAATGAGGTATTTTTACTGTTTGTATTCAAGATTGCATGCCACTGTAAATATATATGACTGCATGCTTTCATCAAAAAAGCTACTTCATGGCTAGATATGTGTCAAGTATTTGTAAAAAGATGGCTAAAAAAAAAAGCTAAATCACCTACACATCATACAAATATGATTAACAGCTTCCAGACTTTTTTGTTAAGGAAGCTGTATTAAGGAGGCTTATTAAAGAGATTGAGACCATTATGTCTAGGTTTAATCAGCTAGACTTGTAAGATCTGCAATTTAGAGCAACTTTATCACTAATTATGTCCTGGATGATCAAGCCTAACAACAGAAGAAAAGATACTCATCAACCTATTGCCTCCAAGTGGCTTATAGAGATCAGAGAAATATGGGCAAAATGGTTATTTTATGAAGTTGTTCCAGTAAGCCAGTCTTCCTATTAGCTCCTAGGCTTTAGATCAATTATTTTCTTGAAACAGAAAATAAGGTACTAGAACAGAACAATTCTTTAAACAGAGAAAACTGCAAGTGTCATTGTAAGTCAAATTACATAAAAACAAACTTACCTCTCTACAGTTTCACCAGGCAGATCTTTTCTTCCACTCCTTTTCAGTCTATGAATTTGTGAATAGCAGAAAGAGTCACTCAGTCATGTTTGTGTACTTTGGATAATTTCCTTGTTTTCACAGTTTCTAAGGCTTGGATCTTCCTCAGTGCAAGAAAGTTCACTCTTCTCAGGAGTTTATCTTGTCACGTGCCAAAAGATCACAGTTTGCTGTATCCCTTTTACTGCTTCTGTTACTCTGCTCTCCAGAAAGTTCTTCCAACAGGACATGGACAGTTGTCTATAATTTTCTCTACATCTAGAAGTCAGAAACAGAAGCAATACAAATATCTAGCTTTCTTCACTGCTGCCTAGCCAGAAAGCATGCAGTATTTAGTCCTTGTACCATAACTACCTCTGTGATCTGTCACACTTTCCATCTTAGTCTTGAGACTCAACAATATGGTGTAATGCTGAGGATTTGTCCCTGGTAGCAGCACAAATACTTGGACATTTTTTCTAGTGGCAGAGGGTTGTTAGGCTTTTGTCCACCCTTCTAGAACCAATGTTCCTCTAAGGGATTCAGACTGAAATTCAAAGCCGTCTGGAATGGAATTTACAGGCCAACAATAAGGAGAACTCTGCCCCACATGCCTTTCACCTCCCTTTAGATAATATGTGGAAACTTTCCAGGGTACTGCAGTTTCATATACTTGAACTTGCTGCCATGCCTTAAAGTTTGAGATCCCCCGTGCAAGTATAGCCCGTGTCACTTTGTCATTATCATCTTCTTCCTAGGCCAGGAAGACAGCTTCTACAGGCACCCCCACTCACAGCTTAGACTTGAGCTAGAAAAGTGGCATATTATGTGACAAAAGCTGGCTCAGAGGATTTCTCTGCCTCCGCTCCTATATACAAGAGGGCGGTTGGAGCACCTACAGAATCCACATATATATTTGGAGGGAGTATCCTGGTAAATTAAAAGGGAACAAATATGGGTTTGGCAGTGGTAAGGACACAAATAAAATGGTAAGAGGCCAGATTTTAACTAATATATTCTCACACACTTTGATGGGCCTTTTTTTTTCTCTATCCCTTATTGAACATGTTACATAAATTTTGCCTTCTCAGCCCAAAGATAGTTAATGTGTTAAAATGAACATGGACAGGTCTGTAGATATGCTTTAGGGTAGTTTGGAGAAACACAATTGATTATAAGATGGGTTTGAAGGAACCACTCTGCTTAATATATATTAAAAAATGTTAAGAAAAGCTTCAGTAAATTTCAATTTAAATGGTGAAAGCAGGACATGCTTTCTTAGAATATATCCTTACCCGTTGTGGCTACCCAGGAAGCAAAGCATTTACACTAAAATGATCTGGAGTTTCTGGGTGATTGGGACTTGTTTTCCTTTCCTCCTCTGCACCGGTTTTTGGATGATAAATAATGGAGTATTACTCTGGTGCTTCATAGCCATAGGACCAAATATAGAAGGAAAACAAATGGTCTGAAATAAAAGCATAAAACCATGAAAACTGAAGAACACAATGTTATTGAAAATTTTATTCTGAATCAGAGATACTAATTAGTAGGATGAGGAATAAAACTCAGATTTCCATATGCCTAGTAAGTGCAGTAATTATATGATCTTCCTTTATTAAGGAAAAAACAGTCCTGCAAAATGTAGGACATCATACTAAATGGCTCACATGTCCTGATTTTCTCTTCCTTTTGTTGATTACAAAGAAATGACAAGCTGCACAGTACATTTAATTATTTCCATAGTAAGAATTTTCAGTATCAATACAAAAAAAGCATGTTTAGAGTATGTATCTAGATACTGACAGACTTGCTGTGCTGTATCTCAGAAATTTTTTGTATGGGTTAATTCATATGAACTTGGTTAGATATAGCACAGAGATGCCATCCTCTGCTTAGCATTCCTTCAAATGTCATACTCCTCAAAATAATTAAAATACTTATTTTAGAAACTAAGAAAAAGTGAAGTTATATCAGCACTGAGTAATAAAGCTGGAAAATAACAGGGAGTGAACAGGGAGTTCTAACTTTAAAAAGAAAATCAGACCTTTATTTAAAATTGATTTTGAATGAAAAGCATAAGGACCTTGTATAAAAGCCAATGACTCTTTTTACTTAAAAAATAAAGATGAGGAAAAAAGACATTAACTCCAGAATGCCATTTGCCTAGTGATTACACTTGTGAGATTATCCTGAAAAATACTGTTATGGCTCTTGGAAGGAGACACTGCTTATTAGCAAAAATATAAATATAAATGCAAAATGGAAGGCTTCTATTGATCTACATAGAGACACGTAGAGAATTTATTTTAAATATGTATGGTTTTAATGTTTTGCTTTTCCTTTTGCTAGAGACTGTAGGAAGATACTTTGGCTTTCAGTGTCACACTTTCAGTAAGAAATTTTGTTTAGAAGCTGCAATTAAATAATTCAGAAATAATTAATTCAGAAGACAACCCATTAAATTATAACCCTCCCCACTGGTTAACTTGGTGCCAAAATGTATCATTTAATTTATCATTCTTAGTATTTTTAGAAGGCCTCAAGGCAGGGAACGAAGCAATAATAAATAGGGAATAGTGGATAATTAGAGAAGGAAATGTGGAACAAAATTACTAAGGGCTTTAGGTGAAGTTCATTATTACCATTTAATAGTGCCCAAGAGCATTTGATCAAATTATGGATCATGTTTAAAAGTGGGCTGAGAGAAATTCTGATGGAAGAGAGTTTTTTTCACGACTACTTTCAGAATTTTGCAGTAAGTTTTACAGAATTTTAACAAGCAGTAGAAAAGCAAAAGCATATTGACCAAACCTACTTTATCACTCACGGTGCTCTAGTGAGAATTGAAGATAGACTTTCTTAGTTCTCTCAGATATTGTTCAAGCTGAGACTATTACATGATTAAGCAGTAAAGCACCTGAAGCATGAGTGATAACGCGACATATTGTAAGTGCAGCCCTTAGGGCTTTTAAGCACAAGGTGAAACTGATTTTTTTTTTTTTTTAACTCTTCAGGGTTTTTCCTTTTTAAACTCATCTTAAAAGAACCTCATTTTTAACACAGATTTTTCAAGTTGACCTGTAGTTTCAATATGTTTTTTTCTTTTAATTTATTCAATCATTTTCCTTATGTATTTATATTTCTTTTAACTGTAGTATCAAAAAAAAGGTCTTGAAAGTATTTTTGAACACACACACATATATATATATATGCAAAAATACAAAATTCACTTTTTCATCATCTTAAAAATCAAGATTCTATCTATCTTATTCTCAGTTGAAAGACGTAAAAAAAAACCAATCAGAAAGCATCAGATTCATGGCACATAGCAGATAAGAGCACTTAATTTAAAGAGTAAAAGAGTGTTTAATTTATGGAGTACTCTTTTCTATTTAAATATGTTTTGTGAAAGTCTGTACCACTGAAATATAAAAATATTTAATTTTTTTTAATTGATTTTTTTCTATGTTTTCCTATGCTTTAAAAAAAAAAAAAGGAAAGAAAGGAAAAAAAAAATAAAAGAGAAAAAAAACCTTCTGATTGCTGTTCCACAGTAACAGGATGAGGGAGTAGGAAACTTAATGATTTCTGAAAATTTCCCTGGGAAACAGTTACATTTTCAGATATATATTCTGTCTAAAAGTAAAACGGTATCTTTTAAATATGAGGAATTTTGTGAAGATGGAATTTCCAATTACTCAATAGTTCAAATCATTAGAAAACTAAGATGTCCCTCTTTAGATATTTGATTCCATAGACAGAGCAAGAGGACTTTGGACATTATGTTACTTTTATTTTTTTTTTCCATGGATTTTGTTAAACAGCAAAAGAGTCAAGTTTGTTTACCTTTGAACTGAGTTCGTATGACTTACCAGATTATTTGATGTGTTTCATTTGATGTTCTGGAAGTTTATAAGACCACTGGTAAAATTTAATAAATAATTCTAATGGTTACAGTACCAGCAGTAATAGTAAGAATAAATAACTATTCCAAATGTAAAAATTGCCCTAATTATTACTTTAAGCAGAGAAGCAGGATGTTTACCACCTCTGTCAATATGGGAATAATTAAAAATGAATACTAATCTTTATCCAAAAAATGTGATTTAGGTGCACAGTTTGAAGTAACACGAAAAGGTTGTAGAAAGCACCAGCAGATTTTTCACTCAGATTCACATGACAGGGGACAGAAAACCTTTAGAATTGGGAGAGTCAGAATGTCAAAAAAAGAGAAGCCTAGCTGTCAGCCAGGGGAAAGAAGCCAATTGTTTGGATAGATTTTGCACCTAGGTTCTGTGGCAATGATTACTGAGCACTCTTTGAACTAATCCATGATACTGAGAAAAAGGATGGAGCAGTTTTCCTTGAGTCTGTGTCCATAGTGCAGAGAGTATTTCATTTATGGAACCCAGACAAGCAGGTTACAGCTCAGTCATCTGTCATGGTCTGTCTTCTGTGACTTGGACCTCCTGTCTCTGACATATTCTCTGATCTCAGAGGCAGTTTCTGAGCTGCCTATTGTATTCTGTAGTGATATTAACATCCATAACCTTGAAAATACATTATTTACTTTGAAGGTTGGCCATATCATTGTGTATTTAAATCCCTCTACTACACTTCCTACTGCATGTGTGCAGGCACTTGATGTCTGACCCACCACACATGGAAACTATCACTTAGACACTTTTATTTCAAAATCATTCTCTTTTAAATGGAAAGTTGAAGAAAATAGCTAAGTAGTTATCTCTGAGTACTGTAAGGAAAAGATAGGATGAGTCAAAAAAACATAAAAATACCAATAAATGTTTTAACTGGTTGGATTGCTTTCTTTTGGACTTTTTAATTCACTTGACAAATTGTTCTGACACATATCTATAATAATAGAGAGCTCCAAATGTGCCCAAAGGAAGAAATTCTTGTTATCTTGGGAGGAGCATCAGGCTTTCGTGTGAAGTGTAGTTGTGGCCATCACTGCAATTTAAATAATGCTTTGTCGATGATGTAGAAGTTGATTTTAACAATGTTTTTCCATTTCTTATTGGTTTTTGTCTGCTATTCTTTCTTCTGAAAACTAATGTAGAGAAAACATATTTACCTCACTGTGATAATAGTGGAGATAACATTTCTTAAGGTATTGATTATAGCTTTTTAGTGCTAATATATTATTTCTGGAAATTTCTCAACTAATCTTTTACCCTGTGCTAATTTTGTATATATTCTTTAATCTTCCTTTAGTCTTCCTACCCATACCATCTTTACTTTCCTTTTTTTTTTTTTTTAACCTTCCTTATTAACAAAGATTACAAAGGCATTTATGATCATAAATTAAGCTTCACCTTGAAAACCTGAAATATAAATGCCTCTTCATTTGCAGTGGTTAAGTGAATATTCTAATTTTTTTTTTGAAGGAAAAGTCATTGCTGCTTTTAAAAATCAAAATTATTTTAAATATGAATTATTAATTAAAAGCTACAGTCACTTTTAGATATAATTTACATTACACATCTTAGGATATGTAGCTGTTACAGTCTACTTAATAATTAGGTCAATAGAAAGACAGTGCCTTCCAGACAGGTGTAGGTTTGGGTCAGCCTGTGAGGCAATTCATCAAACTTAGTATAGTGCCTCCCAGACACGTAACTATTCGCTTTGGTCTGCAAGAGAAGGCAGAACGCTGAGATGTCTCCCAGGCAGAAAATTAAATGGGTCAGCCTTGGAGGCAGCTCAGATTGGTGACTATTCAGCTTTCCTTGAAAATGGATTAACATACTGAGGTCACTCCTGAGTACATAACTATTGGCTCCTGCTAGATGACAAGCCATTATTCATGGACTTCCTTCCATTTGAAGGGCTGCTTATTGCAGCTTATCTTAAAAATAGATTATGAGCCGATTAGCCTTTGAGTCCATTAATAAAGTCCTGTTTGTGAACATGAATGTATGTTTTACCAGAACATAAAGAAATGACTGACTCTGTTGGCTGTATCTTTGCTACTCTTAACTGGTATTGCAGAAACTGAGACCACATGTTAATATCTAAGAAAGATACGAAGATTCAAACAGGGAGGTTTATATACACATCTGCTTGTATATAAACCTTTGGCAGATTTGAAAGCCTAGTGAGCATATGCTTACCTGGAGTACATATGTTCCTGGCTTAGAAGAGAATGCCAAGAGCTTTAGCTGTTTAAATTGACCTTTTATTCATGCCCATCTGAAAATGGAAGATACTGCATTATTTGAAGAAAATACACTGAAAAACTCCCCCAATTATTAAAGTAGTACAGTAACTCAGAACCTATACAATAGAAAACACAGACATAAGAGACTTGACCAAACAGAACAGGAATCCTGAAAGGAGAGTTGAAGAGTAGCAGAATAGTACACAACAAGGTCCTTTATCCTATTTCCTGTCAGCTGTTCCCGTCCTTTTCTCGTAAGCTCTCATCAGTTTGTTCTGCATTGTGGCTGTAAAATTAAAAATGGAAGCATGGTGTTATTTGAGGAGAGGGAGCCAAGTGGAGAATAGAGGGCATCCAATAAATTGGAAATTCTGATAGATCTTGCTGAGTGCCAAATGGCATGTGCATAAGATAGAAATGCTGAAGCAGTTCTGGTAGTAGAGAAGAAATTTGGCAGAAGTGATTCAGAGAAAGGGCAATTTTGTGTGCGAAGTCCAAGAGAGACCAGGTAGACAATGAGGCACTTAATGATGGGCTACAGGATATAGAAGGTGGTTAGAGAAAGTGGAAACTTTAGTTTGGAATTATCTAGGAAGATGACGGTACTTACTTCCTGTGTAACCCATGCCAAACTAAAATATTTTATACTGAAAGACAACACTCTGAGACACATGCTAGAATACTTTATAGTGTTACTGTCCAGATTTTAAAAGAGATGCTAGAAAAATACAGATGATCAAGAAAACCTACTACAACCACAAAAATAAAAATGAACATTAAAGACTATGGTGCGTGAATATCTTAAGGCAGATAGCTTAGTGCAATGTCAATTTGATTTTATACAGTGAACATTTAATGTAAATGCTTGAGCTCTACCTGGAACAGATGACAGGTCCCTTTTCAAGTGTATGCTTTCATTACTGTTTAATATAATGTTACATATATTTTGTTCTTTGTATGGTCCCATAAACCTCGAAACCAATCCAGAGAAGGAATATAAAGCAACTGTATTGCTCCACTTTAACCCCACCTTTTCCTATTGTCAGTGTTATATTACCAATAGTGTGTAAAATTGAGGTTTGGATACTTGATTGCTAATCTCATTTCAGCATTTTACATTTAGGTTGTTTCACCAAAAAAGGATGACTGTTGCACAGCCTTGATTTTGTGTCTCATTGGCAAAAGAGTGAATTTCCTTGAGTGGGACTGAACTCACTGTAGAGGACTAAAGTTTACTGTGAAAGTCACCATCAGGTGCCCTTTTATTGTCAAAGAGGAGAAATAAGCACCACAAGAGTCCCACTCATCAGCCATATTTCAGATTTTATTTTAGAGTGAGAGGAATCACAACTTGGAAGGGCCTTGAATTTCCTAAATGACTGGAGATTTACTGGCTAACTGAAGGTCAAATGTCAGAGGCTTTTTTTAGTGGGTGAAGAATTTTTTTTTTTTTTTTGGCAAAAACATTTTTGGAAGTCTTAAAATCTTCTGACAAGATATTCTATAGTAACTTTTCTTAAAAAAATCTCAAAAGTATCTGAAGCTGCAATTTTTCAACACTGTAACATGTAATTCAGAGTTCACATGTTCTTACTTACTCATCCTACAAATGAGAAATCTATGTACTGAGTGTTATCTTAAAATCCTGGCTGCTATAGCAATGGGATTGGGAAGGTCTGGTACTCAGTTACACTGTGGATTAACTGGTAACACATTTTAACCTAGGGAGGAAAATGAATTAATAAAAAATGACAGCAAAGTGATAGTCATGGCTATAGAATGTAATGATAACTAGTTTATTTTGGGGGCAAAATTTAGAATATGGAATAAGCTATGTGCTGCTTGGAGGCAAAATCCATTCTGTATTTTATTTTGATGTGTTTTCATTTGAATTATTTTCTGTGGTTCATTTAGCTTCAAATACAAATTAAAATATTTAATTTTAAAGAAGCTGACATTATGGAACACCTGATGTGTCATTTACTGACAGAGATTATGTAGTTTCATGTTTCCCTTAAAGCTTTTGGGTACAGCTGTCTTTGTTTTTCTAAACTTCCTATTTCATCAAATGAAGATCAGGCAAAATGTGAATGTATGATTTTTCTCAAGCAAGAGATTTCTAAATTCCAAGTCTCTCCTGGAATAGTCAATGGCTTCTGCAAAGTGCTAGCTCTATAAATTCACCCTGCCTTTATCAGCTTTCAGTAGTGAGTGGGTGAAGACTAAAATGATAATTTTCAGCAAATAGGGCATGATATCCACATTTTGTCTGTGCTCTTCAAAGTTACAGAAAGAAATATTCTTTCTTCAAGTACAATTACTCCCAGAGTTTCTCTAGTGGTGTTTTGCTTCCTCTATTGATACTGACACATGGTCTTCCTTGAAGTTACAATAAGGAAGACAATACATGGATGGGACTACAGTCTCCTACTCTGCTCTGTTTTTTAAATTCACATTATCTAATGCCTTCAGGTAATAAATAAATAGATAAACCTATTAATCAATAGAATTAAGTTGGAAAGTAATGGTTCTGTGGGCAAAAATATCCTTAACCTCTACCAACAGACTTCCTTGATAAGCAAGCACTCAGCACAAATCTGTGAGCCACATATACTATAGATTGGCATGCCATTATGATCAGTGCTTAACTGTTTCGATGTTGTGAAATCCCAAGGCTGCCTGTGTTTCTGCTGTGTTTCCACTGAAGTGCTAACCTTCCTTTGACAGCTTTGGTACTACAAAGAACGCTTCTGAATTCTGCTGAAGCATTAACAGGAACATGAAAGTCAATGAACAAAGTGCTATGGAAAAAATAATAAAAACAGCAATAACACAAAAAAAACCCCAACCCAACTCTTCCATTACTAACTGTGTTGCCATTAACAGGAAAAAAAAAACCAAGACAAAACAAAACAAACAAAAACCCAAACCTGCTACAGACGAAGCTGCTAAGTACTCTGTCTCTACATTGAAGCTTTGAGTTGGAAGCAATTTAAAAAGACTTTCAGGCAACTGTATCAAGAGACAAAATGTCACACATGTAAGGTCTGTTATTGAACTATTCCAGTCTGAGATGACGAAATACATTTGGGAAAACACAAGCATAAGACAGAATCAGCACAATGAAGATCACATCCTGAAACTTAGTTTAAGTTACCTCTCCATGCCCAGCAGCCGGTATTTGCTTTGCAAGTACAACTTTAATTAATGAATATTGTCAGGGCCCTATCTGAATGCTCTAACAGGCCTCACTGGTACTGAATAGCCCTGCCCTCCTGCCAGGCCTCCCCCAACCCCTGCCCATTGTCTCAGGAGCCCCATTTCAGCATAGCTCAGGTCTATGAATCCCTTCCTCAGCAATGCTGTAGGCGTGCCAGACTCCAGCTCCGTCACAATGCTGCCCTGCCCATCCATGGGCCCCACTGATTTGAGTCCAACCCATGGTCTGGTCTCAACTCTGCACTCCTAAAAGCTCCTTCAGATTTCTTGTTGAAGTTGTATGGTTGCCTTTGTTCTAAATACACAATAGATACATAGTAAGAGGAAAGCTCTGTGACCAGAGAAAAATCTTCCGATATCACCAGATTGTTGAACATAACTCTTTTTTGAAATAAAGAGGTTAATTGATATCAAGTTTCAGGTTCCTTCCACCCACTTTTAGGCAAACAACTGAGGCATCTAAGCAAGAAATACTCAGATGGATTCACCTCATCTTACTTCAGGCAAATGCTGGGGGCCTAGTTCAAGCTGTCTGGTTCAAGATTTTAGATCCGTTTGCATAGTGCTTTGAGAGTTTTATTTCTGACATTTGCCTTTAGAGAGATCCCAATTCAAGCTGGTGCCTATCTGACAAAGTTCAGTGCACTGGAATAAATTTTCACCAAAGGGTGGAAGAGACTAAAATGGTCATTTGGCTTCACTAACTCTTCAGACAAAGTAGTCATGTAATTAACATAACGATTTGTTTTAAAACTGTAACTAGAGCCAAAAATGTTAGTAATGAGTGAAAGTGGGAAGTAGTAAGAGCTTTACAGCTATGCTGTGCTGCAGCGTCACAAAGCACTGCTAATAGGAAGAGACACACACCCCTGCCAGCTCTGTCACGATTCAAGACCAGACGAAAGTGTGGAGACTAAATAGACTTGGATATCAGAGCATTTAATCATGGAAGCGTGCAGTTTTACAAATTACATGACTTCCCTGCACTGCAGTAACTGTGTGATCACTCCCCTCCCAGCTCTCAAAATCCTCCTAGGGTGCAGGGATGGGTGATGACATGTCACTGTGTCCACTTGGGTTGCATTGCAGTAGTCTGAGCACCCTGTCCTGTTCCCCTGGTCACATGCCTCAAACAGACTCTGGTGCAAACATATCTATCTGCCCTACCTTTTCTGTACTACTTAATGATTGTGATGGGGACTGCCCCTATTTGTACAGCCAACAAACCCTCTTGTCCTTACAGGAGGAGGAGAAAAGGAAAGATCATATGTCCCTCTCCCAATGTTCCAGGTCCCAGTGAGGAGTAAATGGTTGCAGTGATCTTAGAAATCAAGAACGTGGCCCTTTTAACTTGGCAGCCATTTCCACTTATGAGCAAGCCAGCTCCACTACTGCTCTCTGTGCATTTTTCTGCTCTTTATTACAGTCTTGGTGGGCAGTTCTCAGAGATTGTCTTCAGCAAGCCATTACTGTTTTCTAAAGAACTTGCATTGTTTCCTGCATCATCCTTCCATTCCTACAGTTTCTGTACTTTTTTTCCGTTAAAATCTTGTATGCAAAGGTATGACTTCACGCTAAGGTTGCACATTTTGGACTGTTCCCCTTACACAGTTAGAACTCTTTCTGAAGTTGGTTTCCCAATAACCCACGATTCTCTACCCTCTCCTTCCAACAGGGCCATGCATTTGAGTCAAATGTCATGTTAAGAAGTCCTACCGTTCATCCTCCTATCCAGAGATCATATTTTCATCTTTCTTGCTTTCCTTCCCACAGCTATCTGTGATGGATGTGATTATCCCTTCTGACACCAGTGGACAGTCCAGACACTTGAATACCAAGACATTTTAACCACAGATAAATGCACAATTTTAGGATTTTCCTGTCCTATGGGAGGTGTAGCACAGTTTGGAAGGAAGGTTGGAAAAGTCAGTGTTGAGGTACCTGACACGTCCCAGACCTGGGCCATGGGGTGCCCAGGCCTCTTGCTCCTTTCTCTGTCTGGATATAATCACTGGTAGGATTAGGTGGAGAAAATATGATTTCTGTTCAACCTGTTAAAGTTTCTGTGGTGCTTAACACATGGCTGCTGCCACCACTGGTGCTTGAAATCCTCCCGTCTGGAAGGCTCTCCATGTATTCGCAACTTTCTCAGTGACTGACAGGTTGCTCATGCTGGAGGTGCTCTCTTTTCTTAAAACTAGGTTACTTCCTTTTCCTAAAGTTTTAACTAAAGTTCATTTGCTAAGGCTATAGTCAACCAGGCCCAGCCCATGCCAGCTGCTACAATCTCAATCAGAGAAACTGAGGTTACAAGACAAGATTTTGAACATACTATGTTTCCAATAGAAAGTGTTTTCCCATATTCCTTTGTAAGTTATTGCAATGTTTTATTTATCTTACTATTAAAAAACTGTGAATGCAGCTCTTGTGTGAATTTCCTAACTTGTGTTTTCAGTTTTTGAATTTATTCCATCTTTTGTTTCTGCTGAATTCATCATCTGTCACTGCCATAGGTATCTTTGTCAACTTCTAAAAACTGCTTCTGAATAAGCTGAATATTTTCTTACATTTCTCACTATAAGAATTTTTTTTTAAAAAAGACTAAAATCTCTTTTGTTTCTTTCTAGGTACCATGTAGGAAAACTGGACTGAAGCAGAATGGGTGTCTTCATTAGTGTCAAAATTCCACCCTGATAAGTTTCAAGAAATTAGAAGAATTTCTGAATCATATGAAGAGACTTAATGGAGCAGAAACTACACAGACGTAATTACAAGGTAATATACAAAATTACATCTTTGGGGTTTTTTTTGGTTTTTTTTTTTTATTTTTTTCCTTTTACACTATTTGTTGAACAGAAAATCCGGAGTAGGACTACAAACCATTTAACAGCTAGATTCATGGAAGATTCAGGAAGAAAAAAGACTGCCAGGGACCACATTTGTCCCATTTACTTCAGTAACTTTGAGGCACAATTACAGAAAGAGCTGGTTTAGTTTTCAAACAAATATAGACTTCAAAACATATTTTAGCTTACGTATGTGTACACTACCATCAGGGAAAAATAAAATAAATTCTTTTGTCTGCATAAACAGGGTAAATGCACTTCTAACTTTAATTAAATATAGATAAAATAGATTTGCATATAAGTGCCCTAGGAGACTTGTCAGCTCTGTCAGGATCCAAACCTACATAGGTCTAGACCTGCACTATTCAGCCTTGTAGGTATCACTGCGGCTAGTAGCTCAACCCAAGTATTGTGAGCCAAGCAATTTTTGATTTTGAGATAGTTGGTAACAGTTACTCTAACAGGACATGGCATGGGCCTGAGCACTGACATGCAGTCACCTGTACTGCGAAACTGCTAGCATAGTCCCTAGCATGTCATTGTTAAGACCGGATAACTTTCTCCCAGGCAAAGCCTGAGCCAAGGATCATTCTCCACAGCAGTTTGAACACAGCTGGTCTGTTTAGGAGGGTAAGAGAGCTTAGCTGCAAAGAAAATTGCTATGCTGTGCCAATTAGCCTGAGGTCCAAAGAGTCCCTGGACTATCTTATTTATTATCGTAGCCAGAGTCTTAATGGTGGAGTTTGCAGTTGTATTTTTCTACAGATTATTTTCAGTGATAGATCATTCTCTCTTTTTCTCTTCTGAAATAATTATAATTATTTACAACTTTTATTAAAACTGTAATGAGATAAATCTTACACTGCTCACTGGGCCTTACCTGCGATTTGATTTCAGCAATATATATGACTATCTTGGTCTTCTGAGAATTATGTCCTTATTAAGAAATTAGAAACCTAACTTCCCTGTCCTTGCTCAGTATAAACAGAACTGGTTTCTACTCAAATAAGAACTACACTGAAGAAATATGGACAAATTTATGACCAACAAAAAAAAGTCACCTCTCAAAACTTCCTTGAATTCTCACAATTAAAACTCTGTTGTACTGTGGGTTTCTCCAATACAGTAATTTAATTTTTTTTTTTGCCTCTACAAGACAGATATGTGCTCTGTGACCAGATGAAAATGGTCTTGAGACCCAACCTTATATATGCAAAGAGAGAGGTGAATGTTATTGCAAGGATGCATATACTTTCACTTAAAACCATCGTAAGAAGTGAGTATTGTTCTGCAGTGACTGTCTCCTTATCTGCAGATACTGTAGATTGTTGGTGAGATATACGCTAATGAAGTTCAGAGTACCAATTACTGACTTGTTAATTTCTCCTTCAATGATGAGAAAATGTGTCCCAGGTGAGGATTTTGCATGTCAACACACAATAAACCTAGTCATGTATTTTGTTACTGAACATTCTCTCCAGTAAAGTACTTATACTCAAAATATGCTATTAAATTTTAAATCACCGTCAAGCTGGAGTTTCTTATTTTAAAATTACAGGATGATTTTGTATTAAAAATATAAAAATATATCTCTGGGGAAATGTGGATAATTTTCCTAGAGGAACTTTAATTAATTTACTTAGATTTCATATCCACTCTTTTACTCTGGGAACCCTTGACATAACTTAAAATGCAAATATTAAAAATTCCCTTTATTATGGTGGAAATACAGACTTTTCAAAGTGTGTTACATTTCAATAACCCCAAAAGAAAAATCATACAAATCAGAATGGAAACAGTTCTAATTTTGGAACAGGTAAAAATCTTTTTCTTTCTTCAAATACTGCAAAGATATGCTGAGTTTTAGCATTTCACCCTAAAGACAGTTAAAACGAACTATCTATTACAAAGAAGGAAAAGACAAATAATATAGGGAGAAATGCCTGAATCTCCTATGGTGGTATCACATGCAGAGATAGGATGCTGTGTTTGTGTCCAACAACGTCCCATTGATGGAAACTCAAATGTTCTCAGCGTGGTCTATCCTTGACACTGTCCTAACAAATGTGTAGAAGTGCAACAAGAATATGGAAAGAGAAGAATTTAATATTGGCACATGAGAATAAGTGGTTTAGATTTTCGGAATCAGAAAACTTGAATTTATTTCCTTTAGGTAGAATTAATCTCAACTGACTTACTGTATCTGCAAATCAAACTTCTGAGGCAATCTCTTCGTTTTGTAACCAATAACGAGAAATAGGCACATCTGGGGAGTAATTTATCTCCCTTATCTCAAAAATCAATCTTAAAGTTGAGAGGATCAACCTTCAAGGTAATTGTTTGCTTGCAGTGAAAAAAACCCAGAAGTTTATTTGGACTTAGTTTTTAAAATTAGAGTTAAAGGCATCTATGGATTATACAAGTGAACATGACATCTAAATGCATATAGTCATGATTTCTGTATAAAAGGTACAACTGTTTCCTGCCTTCACCTATCAGCTCAAAAATAGTTTCCCTAAATTATATCAATTCACCAGATATAAAAATAAATTACTGCCTGCTAATCTCAACCTTTCAGACTAAAGGCTTTGGTTCTCCAACTTCAGGTGAAAATAAATTGCTTTCTTTGGTCCTGAATCACTAGATACCTAAATTATTTCCACATAAAAGGGATGTATGCCTATGAAAGCACACACCAACCATGTGTCTTTTAAAATCCCACATATTTTTACAAATTTAAATTGACTGACCAAATAGTCTTCAAGGATGACTGGTTGAAGTAACACCAGTGATTATCCCATCCAGCTTAAGTTTAACAAGTGGTTGGAATAGACTGTGAGGATGTGTTTGATATAGCTTTACTTAAAGATTTACAGAAGAACTGATACATGTACAAGTGGAATATGCAGCTTTTAAAAAAAAAACAGTAGTATGCAAAGATGAATATATATATGGCAATACTTGTCTTCATGATGTAGTAAGTATAATAATGGATGCCTTTAGAAGATTTGAAGGTATAGAGAATGATTTTGTACTGTCTTACATATTCTATGGTTTAAAAATTTGCATGATTTAACACTTTGCATAGTCATTTATGCTATAGCAAAAAAGGACTTAAAATAACACTAGCTATGGTAGCACTCATAGTCTTACCTGGCACAACCTGAAATTACTGGATCAGGTCCCAGGTGTAAAGAATCAGCCAGATGGCTAATAATCCATAAAATGCACCCCCAAAATCAGGGGGAAAACACCTCAGTCACTGCAGTAACCTATGAATCTGAATTTCGTTAAGTGATCTGAGTACCTAAAGTTTTCTCTAAAAGACATGGGTTCAGCTCGTGTTTGGAGAAGCAGTTCAAGTTCTCATTGGAATTTATGAAGTTTATTACAGTTAGTCAGTGAAAAACTTTTAACAAATAACTCATTCAATTCATTCAATATTTTTCCTTTTCATGGATTGCATACTATTATCTCAATTGCTTTCAATTTACCTATTACAAAATTGCAGTCATTCACATCCACTGTCTTGCTATATCTACTTTTCATCTTCTTTTTGCTTTAGAACAATTAAAACAAACACTAATAGAAAAGTAAACCATACTACACAGACATTTTAGATTCTGGCTGTTGTGTGATTGTACTTTTTTTCTGCTCAGTCCATTGGCTCTTTTATAATCCTATGACAAAGACTACTGTTACCAATCAGAACATATTGTCTATTGCAGCAGTTATCCTTGCAGTTATCCTTTGTATATAAAGCTGTCTCAACATCATCATCAGTCTAGACAGGGCTCAGAGCAACAACCAGACTGTCCCATATGATTTTGGCCTATGGTAGTAATATTCTAATTGGAGTAACGGGAACACCAGAGATTCAAATACAGTAGGTTTCTACATGATGTTCAGCTCTACCACAGGAGGATATCCTAAGGCTGGAGAAGTAGTAATTAATTGACTATCTTTTCAGACTCTTAATTTATTGTAACGAAGACTGTAGTGGGAGAGGTAAAAAATGCCCATTAGAATATAATGTTTTGGGAGTAGTCCATATACATTGCGTAGATGTGTAGCCAAAGGGACAAGATAAACTTTTTTTAATATGTGCGCTTCCAATGGATATCTGCTCAATATAGAAAAAAAAAAAAAGGTGGTGTTTTTTTTTTTTTGATTGGTCAGTTTTGTTTTTTAGGATAGGGATTGTATTTTTATATTTTGTAGAAGATATTGAAAACGTGAGATTTAGGTTCTTACAGTTGCATTCTAACTAATCAATCTGCTCGAGTATTACAAGCTCGCTAATCTGAGGAACATAGAAGTGAATACAAAAACTTGTTTAGTAGAAAGGATTGTGCCAGTAGCACAGGAATACATTACTGTTTTAAAAAAAAAAATATTGCAGAAGTAAAGATATGTAGCTGATTATTTAATTGTATCCTTCTTTGTTTAGTCTAATATAATCTTTGTCTTATCTGAAGTGGCAAAAATAGTATAAGCAAAGAACAATGCATTGTCAATGCCATAAGAAGTCAACATTCTTAAAAAAAGGAGCAGTCGATTTTTGCACAATTCAAGCTTATTAAATCAAATCATCACTATTTCATCACTAGACAAGTTTAAAAACTAGAAAATATTCCATAAAAGTATATATTTCTTTCATATGAGGGCTTTTTTTGGCAACAAGTCACTTTTCAGGGAGCTAGTAACTATGCATCTTCTAGAACTCTCCCCTACATTAATGTAACTCTGGGTATTGAACTGTGAAAGCTCCGTGTCTTATCACGGCTTGGCACCCATGCAGTCTAATGCTTGTTCAAGAACAAGAGCAACATTTACACAATGCTATTCATACAGGATATCTTATGATACTTTATAATGGGAGATAAAGTAATAGAAGCAAGAAGCTAAATAAACACTCTGCCAAAAGCCCATCTGAAAGTATTGGATTTCAATCTATCCATAGCAAGAGGTAGAGCCTCAGATTTTTTGATGATGAAAGACTTGGATTCTGGAAGCATGGTGGTGCATAATGGGCAAGAAAAATTGCTTCCCCTCAATTGACTTTAAAAACATGGGGTTGAATGTTCCACAGTCACTGTGCTTTTCGGGGGCTGAGAAGGACAAAGAAGAATTATGAATTAATGGATATTGAGATAATACAAGATCCTTAGACAATGCAAGGGAAAAGATAAAAAAAATCTGGAAATGCTTTAGGCAATTGTTCTGGAAACTCCAGTTCTAGAGCAATATGCAGAACTTTTTTTTCAGTCTTAGTAAAAACCTTTTTGATAGCAGTTTGTATTCAGATAAAATAACACACTTTCTTAAAAGTCTAGAAAAAGAGGGAGAAAGACAAAGTTGCTCAATATCCTTAAGCTTGATGTTTTAAACCTGTGAATGGAGATGAGAGGAGAGGGCAGGGCTGGGGAGAGAAGTCTATTTTTTAAAGGTACTTAAAGAAGGATTTTTGTGCCAGGTTTCCTTGGATTCATTGAAAATAACAGAAACATTTCAGTTAGACTAAGCTGGAATGAAAGTTAAGGAGAAAACATATATTTACATTGGTTTAACATTTGTGCCATACTAAAAGAAGAAGAAAAAAAATCCTGCAAACTCACCCCGAAATGTAGGACCTGAGTTGTTGAAATCATATAGTTAAGACACAAATGACATATTTATGGTATAAGTGATTGCATATTTCAATCAAATTGAAAATTTTCATTGGCTTTGAATTCTTGGGACTAGATTTTCTGCTATTGTCAGCCGTAGCAATTTTACTGAAGATGAGGTTGTTTTAGCATATCAGATTAACTGAGGACCCATTTGTAATAGCTTTTCATTTTCTTCAGGATAACATACATATAGTTTCCTGTTGTGTGATGTGATCAGGTTGTTCGCAAGCTGGACATGGAGTGAGACTTGTTTTGGTAATTTCCAGCTACAGTGTTATCCCCTGGGGAATCACAGCAAACAGTCATAATTTAGAGCAATACCTAAATTGTTCCAATTCATGCAAGTGCAGAAACACTTAGAGTTTTATATACCAGAAGCTGCAACCAGTCTCTTGGTAACTGTGTTCCCAACATACACACATACAAAGCCATGAAGAACCTTATCCCAATTATTTTAGTTTTATAAAACATAGTCATCAGTACATTACTTTTCTTCACAGAAAATAAGCACTAGAGTCCTTAGCTTGAAAGAAGAATATTTATTTTATGTATTGTGATGTAGATAATCTGCAGTGATCTCAGATCTGTTAAATACATGCCTAGTAAGTAACTTCTAATTGATTAATGAGTTACTAGCTGAAATTTAGCAAGCAAAACCAAAATCACCTTTTGAAAGGTAGTAAAAATACCGTAACAATGTAAAGTACGGTTTCCTTTCTTATTATTGAGTCTTCTGCGCTGTTCAGTGTGTTAAGTTGATGCATCAGGTAGAGGGGTATCTGCTAATTCCTCCCACACTCCACCTCCCAGTGACTTATTCTCATCCTACAATCCCTGTTCCTCATTCAATTTTCCTGAAATTCTCTCATGCATCATTGTCCCAATAAAATCCTCAAAAAGCTAGGTCAGGAACAGTCTTAAATTATTTTAATTTCTAATGAAGCAGAGAATAAACAACAGTCTAGGGACTGAGAAACACTGTAACAAAGAATTGAGGTCAATGAGTTCCTAAATTTCTCTAAATCTGGACAACAATACTAAGTAAGTGACAGAGCACTTTCATTGTACAGACTTCCAATAGACAGAATGTTTGCCTCTTTTTTTTTCATAATTTGTTTCCTAAGGGCAGTAGTAGCTTCTTGTGGGAAGTCAGTAAAATTAGGAGAAAGAATTTATGTCCATGAAACAATTTCTAGAGACCCCAGATTTGTGTAGGTGAACATATTGTGTATTTAAATGGAGCATGAAACAGAGAAGGCAAATTTCTAGATGGATTTATATATTTGGAGCATTATTATTATTATTAAAAGAACAACATCGTTCAATCTACTTTAAAAACTTGAGCAATACAGTAAGGGTTAGGCTTTTTTAGGTAACACAAATTTTTTATAAAGTTTCTTTGTGATGCTTTTTTATAGATAACATACAGCAGTGATCAGAATTACATCTGTGTCACTACCTCTTGAGTGACTATTTTATGTCTAAATAGGTTACAGAGTCAAATGAATAGGTTAAGGAACAAATTAATTCCATTATTCTAATTCAAAAGAGACAAAGAAATATAGAGAGATTATCTGCTCACATCATGCTTGTTGAATATTACTTTAGAAAACTGCAGTATCTGCTTCTTAAACGTGATGGTTCTGCTATTTAAGACCACAGGTTGATGAGATGTTTCTTCTTGTCATGCAGGGTGCTATCAGATAGTGCTCTTCCAGTTCTGCATGTCTAGTAGATGTCATCATGTAGTCCACTAGGCATCAACCTACTGAGATGTCAGCAGCAACATGTTCTTGATAACTTCAGACCATTTCAGTTCATTTACACTGGAGAAATGGCTGTAAGTTTTTATGCAATATGATTTTATACAATAACTATGACTCTATCAATTACATATCTGTGTTAGGTTGAGCCTGGCCAGCAGCTAAGCACTCACACGGTTGCTCACTCTTTCCCTGCCCCCTTTCTCCCAATTGGATGAGAGACAGAATAAGAGCAAGAGTGACAAAACTCATGGATCAAGATAGACATAGTTTAATGAAGGAAAGAAAGAGACAAAAAAAAAATGCAAAGTGAATCATTCACCACCTTCCACAAGCAAACAAATGACCAGTCAGCGTGTGACTCACAGCTACCATGAAAGACAAAACCCTTACCTTCTTCTTTGTCTACTCCACTTTTTATTGCTGAACATGACATTATATGGCATGGAGTATTCCTTTGACCAATATGGGTCAGCTGTCCTTGCTACATTCCCATACAGTTTCTTGACCATCCATAGCCTACTGCTGTGGGGGGAGAGTGAAAAAAAAAGAAAAAGCCCTATGTATTGGGTTTCCATGGGAAGGTTTTGGTAGCCACTTCCAGCTAGTTCCAAGGTGGACCTACCACTGGTGAAAGTTGAGCCAATCAGCGACAGTGCTGGCATCACAAAGATAACATAATTAAGAAGGGGTAAAAACTACTGCACAACAGCAGCCAGTAGAGACAAGTGATAATATGTGAGAGAAACAATTCAGCAGACAACAAGGTCAGTGAAGAAGGAAGGAGAGGAGGTGGTTCAGGTGCTAGAATAGAGACTCACTTGCAACCCATGGTGAAGACTATGGTGAGGCAGGCTGCCCACCTGCAGTGCAGGGAGGTTCATGGAGAAGTAGAGATCCACACTGCAGCCTGTGGAGGACCCCACACCAGAGCAGGTGGATGTTCCTGAAGAAGGCTGTGACCCCGTGGAGAACCATGGCTAGAGCAGGCTCCTGGCAGGAACCTCAATCCATGGAGAGGAGCCCATGCAAAAGCAGATTTTCTGGCAGGCTGTGTCTTCCGGTGGGGGGCCTACACTGGAGCAGTCTGTTCCTGAAGGACTACGCCCTGTGCAAAGGACCCACAATGGAGCAGTCTGTGAAGAATTGCAGCTCGTGGGAAGGACTCACATTGAAGAAGTTTGTGAATGACTCTCTCCCATGGGTAGGACCCCAAGCTGGAGCAGGGAAAGAGTGTGCGGAGGAAGGAGCGACAGAAAAAATGTGTGATTAACTGACTGCTATCACCTTTCTCCAACCCCCTGTCCTGCTTGAGAGGGAGGAGGTAGAGAAAATCAGGAGTGAAGTTGAGCCCAGGAAGAAAGGAGAGATGGTGGGGAAGGTGTTTTAGGATTTGTTTTTATTTCTCATTATCCTACTCTGATCTGATTAAATAAATTAAATTAATTTCCCCTAGTCAACTCTGTTTTTAACCGCGATGGTAACTGCTAAGTGATCCCCCTGTCCTTATCTCAACCCATGAGCTTTTTGTCGTCTTTTTCTCCTCTGTATTTTTCTCCTCTGTATTTTCAATGGAGGGGGGCACGATAGAGTGGCTTGGTGGGCACCTGGCAGCCACCCAAAGTCTACCCAACACACTCTGACACTGTGCAAGCACTACTCAGCAACAGGCAAAACACTGACGTGTTATCAACACTTCTAGTCACAAATCCAAGACATAGCATCTAGCATCAGACAAGCTGTTGTGAAGAAAGTTGTCTCCACCTCAGCCAGATCCAGTAAAAGAGTTCAGTGGAAAATAATTGCTTGCATTATGAAAATGTTATTGTTTCTAAGGAAATCACATCCATAGTAAGAGAAAGTCAACATTTCAAACACAGATGTTCCAATATAAAAATTTGTGTATTCTTTCCAATGGGAATAAGACATGTTTTCCTCCACTGTATCTTTGCTGCTTAGTAGAGGAGACCAACTTCAATATTTTAAACTTAAAATAATCAGACTTATTCCCTATCTTCTGCTCTTTTTCCGCCCAAAAAAAAAGGACAAAAATACCAAGTAGTACTATCATACATGAAATGAAGCACAAGATCAGACCACTTTTTTTAACTCGGTGGATGATTTATGTTTCCAAAGACACATTGATTATAAGGCAGTATCAGTGACTCCTGAATTTCTTCACAATGACATTGTAACTTTTGACTCTTTGTGCTAATGATATAGGAAGTGAAAAGATGCATTTCTGGTGATGAGAGATTCTACTTTGGATGGTTGCTCTTTTTTATGGTTTGATCCAAAATCCATTAGTGTCAGTGGAACTTATTTTATACTCAAAGGTCAGCATGCTTCAAAGGATTTGCAAGACTGGGTTGAATTACTAGGCCAGATGTACCTTTCAGATTATTATGAAGAATTTTATGAGTTCCTTGTAAAAAAAATTAATAATGTTTTATCAAAAGTTTTAGTTGATATTGGCAAATATAATACACAAAACCCCTTCTAAGATTTCTGAATTGTTACTTCAAAATAATATTGGAGTGTTTTTAAAGAATGTTTGGGAAAAAAAAGTAACATTTAAAACTATTTTAGTTAAATAAAGAGATAGAAAAATATTTTTAAATTAATAACTATGCAATAATTTCCCCATCCAAATGCATGAAGATTTGCAATAGATGTGTCAACCACCCTATACATAGCATCATGTTATATGTCTCCTTCTTAAATTGTAATTTATCAATTTTACTTGCTTTAATTTACACTGTAGATTTGTTCCTATGAACAATAAAACCAGAGTCAGATTAACGAAGGCAAATAAAATGAATGTCAGTTACTGAAAAGCATATTTTTCAAGTTCCAGCCCAATTCCCCCCCCCCGCTGCCAAACCCACATATGGTTGATTGCTTTGTTTAGTTATGTATGTATGTACTTATTTATTAATTTAGTTGAAAATTTGGGATCCAAATACACAAACTAGCCTATACAATTTTCCATTGGAATGACAATGAGCATATGCAGTGTCTATGTTTGTGTATGTTAATAGGGGAATAGGGATACATAGAAATGTCCAGCTAAATTGCTAATTGTAGTAATCAGCACTGATTTTTTTTTTAATGCCTTTAATTAGGTTTGATTGGACATACAAGTCACGTGCTATATGATTTGATGTTTTATTTCATGATTGGCTGACTGCTTCTTTTTATAATTAGGTTTCCAGTGTACACACTTTTCAAAATGAGCTTCTCATGAATATGCTTAATTCTCAATTAAAAATGAATGGTTCTAGGAAAGCTCCCACTGATAAACTTATTCATTAGAACAAGCATCAGAAGAATGGGAGTTGGGGGTCTGAATCAAAATAACAAAATTATGGGGGCTTTATGTTTTTTTCCATTGAATATTCACACTCAGTACTTTTAAGATATTTATCTATCATTACTGCAAATTCTTGTTTGTTTGAGTTAGACAAGTAAAAGAACAAAGCATGATACAGAACACCTGTGAAAGTACAGTAAATATACACAATTCATCAGGATCTGTTTAGTACTAGCAAGCTTCTCAGACTATGCTATAATAGCAAAACTTACCAAAAGAGTACAGAAATGAATCTGAAGTCCCTTTTGGCTTTAAAAGACTAAATGTGCTTATTTAAGGCATTTCAGTGTTCAAAAGGAACACAATTCAAGGAAACATATTATTTCTTAAAGATCTTGTAAGATCTTTTCATTGCACTTTCTGGCATAGTAAAATTGTCTGGAAACTAAATGTGTTAATGATCTTCCTTAAGTTGCTATAAATACATAAATCAAAGTACAACTATTGTTCTTGCTTTATGATGAAATATTTTTCAGCTAAAGCCAATTATATTTGCAGTGGCTTATCACAGCAATTATATGAAGCAGCAGGCCAGTCAGTAATGACTTTTTTGTTAGGGGAGTGCTAAGAACACTTCCAGCAGAGCTCCATTACCTGGATTACAATCACAGTTTTAAATTAGGTACCAATGCAAGTAATTTAGTTTTGTTTTTGTACTTAATTGGTCATTAACTTGTTCGTGCCAATAATTTTACTTCTATGCTGCTCGCTCATTAAATACTCCCTGAAACATCTATACACAAGCATTCCTTGCTGCAAAAGAAGCAGGAATTCCTTATAAAATATTTCTATGTCTGTGTGCCACCTTTATTTCCTTGTGAACAAATTTTAATGGTAAAACATTTATTTTTCTGCTGTAGTAACTATGCAGTCATTAACATAAGTCAATAGGAGCTCGGTAATTGCTGTTCTTGATCGAGCAATGTTTGTGTGGAGTCCAGCATCTTGTTGCTGTCAGTTACTAGAACCACATCCTCATAAAGAAGCTGAAATGAACAATTATGCAATAGCTTTCCTGAGAGTGGAATTTCTTAAATTTCTTCCTATTACCAATGGCTACCTGTAGTTTAGGTCCCGAAATAAGATAGTTTGTAACTTTTTTTTTTTAATAGGAATAAATCTAATTCAATGTAAATATGAATGCTCTCATTATCCATATAAATGTTTAATCCTTCTTAAATTCTGCTGATCTTCAAGACCTCAGAGATATTTTTGTGGCAATGAGCTGTCTAGGTTAATTATGTACATGCAACAAGGTATATCCTTTTATCAGTTTTGAATTTAAATCCTACCTATTTACACACAGGAACTTTATAAATCTATACTGTACAATTTTCTGCTCCAGGCATTTTTCTCAAGTGAGTGTGTGTGTGAATGTAATGGCTGGAGGATGCCCTAATAGTCTCTTCCCATCTCTGACTCCTCTCAGTGTGTTTCTCCATAAAACTGATTTTTAGATCAGTGGATTTGTTTTGGAGCTGTGTCTAAAGTGGAAAGTTAGGTGCAGATTTTTCCAAACAACTTAGGAGGAAGGCTGAAATGAGTGATCTTTCCAGAGTAAAAACTGAACAGATTTTTTTAAGCCATACTCAGGCCAGCCTGTTCAGACCATGCAGTAACCAAGGATAAATAATAAAGGAAAGCATTATGTGAATATGCATGTAGCCCACAATTAGTGGAGTTTTCAGTCCCTCCATAGTGACTAGACTACAAATCATTTTTTTTAACCTAATCTAGCCTCTGAGCTAGGAAAGTTAGGTCATTTAGTTCATGCAAAAAGGACTCACAGCTTTTACATCCAGAGGTCCAGCTGCTCCTCCCCAAGAGGTATCTATCACATTTGTTAAATTTTAAAAACAAGTTCAGTTATATTCGGATATATGCTGTGTCCAAACACCAAAGGGATTTGTGCAAACAGGTTTTAAATGAGAGGTACTGTTTTGAAGAATTATTAAACAAGTGATTAAAATTAATGTTGTGAGCTCCTCCTGCTGACTTTTTTAACATCAGCCAAATAACATTTGGATGATTAAGTAATTCTCTATTCCTGTAGAACTCTCATTGATTTGGGAGTTTCTTACATAGAAGGTTATTTTCACTCATGTCAGTTCAAAGGAAAAGATGAGGGAGAAAAAAAAAACATGAAGGGAGATTATTAATAAGAATAGCCAGCCAGCTCTTGAGATATTCAGGTATTGGAGTCTGAGAAGGAAGAAGAACAATAGCAGGTAATAGGCCCCTTCCATTAATGGGTCATGCAAAAGCAGTTGGAAGCAGATGGCCCAGTTTCTTGGAACGCAGCATCAGTGGCATGTGTCTGGAATTACCCAAATATCTTACTTGGGATCAAGTCCTGATGAGCAAATGGACTCCTGCACAACATTTCAGGATCAGTCTGATGGAAGGAGTAGGACTTTTTGCCAAGTGAAGAGGTACTTTTGCTCTACATCAAAAGTACCTGAAATGTTCATTTACATTGGACTAAGGGAAATGGAAGTTTAAAGTTTTCCTTTTGCTTGTTTTAGTAACGTAAAATTTTTAGACACTTTTAATCAGTATGACTGTGGCAATTGTTTGGTGAAGATGAAGGGTATTGATGCTAACTTAGGAATATACAAAAGACTGCCTTAGACAAGGTGGTCTTGAGGCGGATGGAACAAGGAAGACTGAAATTCACAGATATCAGTCAGAACTGCATAGCTGTTGACTGTTTATTAAGAAAAAATATCAGTTCTGTAATTGTGGTGAATCTGGAGATTGAAAAAGTGTGCTACATGACTAAGGACTGCTGGAAAGACCTGAGAAATAATGACTAAACTTTTCAATTGTACACTGAGGAGTCAGTCAACACTGAAAAGATGTTAAAGACAACTGAGGTTTGGATGATAGAATAATAGAAAAGTAAATGTTGGAAAGAACCACTGGACTGTCTTCAGTCTTTGGAGGTTAAGACAGGATAATGGAGATAGAAGAACTGGAGATATCGCATAAGTGAATAGTAGCAGACAGAGAGCAAGTCAGTAAGAAAAAAATGGAAAAGGTAGAAAAGGACCTGGGGGTGTAGATCTACAACGAGCTGAATATGAGTCAGCAGTGTGCCCAGGTGCCCAAGACAGCCAATAGCATCCTGGCTTGTATCAGAAATAATGTGATCAGCAGGACTAGGACTTTATACTCGGTACTCATGAGGCTGCACCTTGAATACTGTGTTCAGTTTTGGGCCCCTCACTACAAGAAAGACATGAAGGTGCTGGAGCATGTCCAAAGAAGAGCAACGAAACTGGTAAAAGGTCTAGAGAACAAATCTTGTGAGGAGAGCTGAGGGAACTGTGATTGTTTAGCCTAGAGAAAAGGAGGCTGAGGGGAGACCTTATTGCTCCCTACAACTACCTGAAAGGAGGTTGTGGCAAGGTGGTGTCAGTCTCTTTTCCCAAGTGTTAAGTAATAGGATGAGAGGAAATGGCCTCAAATTGTTCAAGAGGAGGTTTAGATTGGATATTAGGAAAAAAAGGTCCCTCTGGATGGCATCCCTCCCCTCCAATGTGTCAACTTCACCACACAGCTTGGTGTCGTCAGCAAACTTGCTGAGGGTGCAGTCTATCCCACTGTTCATGTCGCCAACAAAGATGTTGAACAGGGCCAGGCCCAATACAGACACCTGAGGAACTCCACTCATCACCGGTGTCCACCTGGACACCAAGTTGTTGACCACCACTCTCTGAGTTCGGCCATCCAACCAATTCCTTATCTACTGAGTGGTCTGTCCATCAAAGCCATGCCTCTCCAGTTTAGAGAGAAGGATATCATGTGAAGGGTGAAATGCCTTGCACATGTCCAGGTAGATGACATCTGTTGCTTGTCCCTTGTCCACCGACGCTGTAACCCCTTCATAGAAGGCCATCAAATTGGTCAGGCATGATCTTCCCTTCATGAAGCCACGTTGGCTGTCACCAACCACCTCCTTGCTCTCCATGTGCCTTAGCATGGTTTCCAGGAGAAGGTGGCCAACAAAAAGTTATCAATCAGCTCTGTGTTAATATAAGAAGCTCAGAAAACTGAAGGAAGAACTTGCAGTAGTAAAGAGACAGTGGAATGGCAGCAGATACCTAGATGAACAACATTCAGGACGGGCACACATTTGAAATGCATCATCTCATCAGAGAGACAAAAATAAAGGAAAAATAGTGAAAGTGTTAGCCTATTAATAAGAAATAATAACAAAGAAAAGATATCAGTAAAACTAAAGGAGTCAAATGTTACTTTGGAGAACTATCATGAAAGCTATTCTACTGGGAGGAGAAAAGTTAGATGTCTCTAAATATTTGTTATGACTCCCTTGTAAATATATCTCAAAAAAACCCCACAAAACCAAAAAAATCTGTTAAAAGGCAGTGATAAAACCCAGGACACAATGCACAATACTGTGTACGTTTCCAGCAAGGAAAAAGTCATTCAAAACGGAGCATCTATAAAGAAAAACTGTTAAAGTATTGGAAGAGTGAACAGTATGTCATGTCTGGAAAAGACAGAAAACTTGAGTTTTGGTCAAGCAAAATTTGATGGGGAAATACAACAGTTGTCTGTAAGAATATGGAGATAAAACTAAGGAAAATAACTACTCAACAGGACAATGTCAGAATAAGAATGAAATGGAATGGACTGTCAATTGATATAGTTAGCATAAAAATCAGAATATGTAATTCAGTAAGCTCATCAATTACACCTTAGAATAAATTATGATTATGATTATTATTATTATAATCATCACTTATTAGGCAAAAGAAACCACTCTGATTCCATTTAGTTTTAAATATTTGGGTGCTGGATTATGTGAGGTGATTTCTCCCTAGGAAAGGGTGTAGAGTTATTGAGTTGGGAGGTCTTTAGAAATTTTGTTTGTTCAGAGTCAAAGTGGGTGAGAAAACAGAAGTATGAAATGACCAAGTTGCTATAAAACCTATTGTATGTTATCTGAAAGGATATTGAAAGTAACAGAAGAAAGGTCAAGAATAAAGAAGTAACTGTACTTTTAAGCAGGAAACACAGAAAATATTTTTAGAAAGTAAATTAGATGATAATTGCATGCAGGCAATTGGCTCCAGTCAATGACTCCATTCCAATTCACCAACTGCACTTGGCTTACTTAATGTCTAGAGGTACTTCAGAGAAGAGTCAATCACAATAAAGGAGGGGAATTCTACAAGAAGGAAAAAAAATTACTTTAAGTCTTTGATCCAAATATTGCAAGATAGTTCAAAATTTATGTGTTGGAGTAGGGGTGCAATTTAATCTTAAAAACTCCAGGTATCTGAAGAAAAACATCCAAGACTCATTTTTATGAGTTTTATTTCTTCCTACCTAAGTTACGATTTTACTATTTTTAACTTGAGTTGCACAGGATAACTTGAAAATAAATGAATTTAAGGGCAAATGTTTCAGAGAGAAAAAGGCAAGGAAAAAAAAACAAGTAACATTGTCCTTGCCCTTAGGACTAGCTGGAAATAGGACTTTGTATGTGATGGGGCATACATATTGATTTTGTTGAATGGATATTGCTTGCTACTCCAAATTAATAGTGGTACTTTTGTCCTGCCAAAAAAGGAGACTCCAAACAAGGAGAGTGCAGATTTCTAGTAGAAAGACACTGAATTGTCTCAGCGGCACAGTTCTGGGTACCAGGAACACACCAACTGTTTCAGGACAGAGATCACTATGGAATAGCTAGTTTCGTTTACCCAGACGCATAGAACATGTGAGGCTACATGAGTAGTAAAAAGAGTGTCCACATTTAGGGTTAAAGTGGAGAGATGATAGGCAGTTGGTTTGTTGCAGAACTTCTGTGAAAGAGGAGGTTAGATAAGGATCTTAATTTCCAGGAGCTGCTGAGGAAAGAGACAGTGAGGACATGGAGAAGGAGGAGGCTGAGAAACTAAACTGCAATATGATGAGCTATGACTATCTTTCCACTGCTATCAACAGCTGACTGCAGCTCATTAGGTTATCACTCTTCTTTTTTTTGGGAGCAGGTTTATCTCAGGTGATGTAATACTCAATATATTCCTATCTTAATTTTTTTTTTTTTTAATTTAACAAGATCATCAAAGGTGACCTGACCATAGCACAATCTATTTGTTGAATGCTCTCAAATCAAAATAAATAAATTGCAGTAACCGCTGCCCTTATTTTTGCAGTATTTCTGGCTTTATCAAGAAAGGGCTGAAGAGCTGTGCTAAATAACCGATGTTCTTGTGGGTTTTTTTTTGGTTTTTTTTTTTTTTTTAAATTGAATATCTGAATAATAGATGCTGTTCTGGAGTCCATTTTTCATACCTAGCAGCAGACTTATAAGAAAAGATACGATTTTCAAGCAATCCTCAATGCAAAGCTGAACTTTATGGAAATACTTGTTGTTGTGGGTTGACTCAGGCTGAATGTCAAATGCCCACCAAAACCACTCTGTCACTCCCCCCACTCAGCTGGACAAGGGAGAGAAAATATGAGGAAATGCTTGTAGATTGAGATAAGGACAGGGAGATCACTCAGCAATTACCATCATGGGCAAAACAGACTTGACTTGGGAAAATTAATTTAGTTTATTACCAATCAAATCCGAGTAAGATAATGAGAAATAAAAACAAATCTTAAAACACTTTCCTTCCACCCTTGCCTTCTTCTTGGACTTAACTTTACTCCAGAATTCTCTACCTTTTCCCTCTGAGCGGTGCAGGGGCACAGGGAATGGAGGCTGCAGTCAGTTCATCACTTGTTGTCTCTGCTGCTCCTTCTTCCTCAGCAGGAGGACTCCTCACGTACTTCCTCTGCTTCAGTGTGTGGTCCCTCTCATGGGAGACAGTCCTCCACGAACTGCTCCAGCATGAGTCCTTCCTATGGGCTACAGTTCTTCACAAACTGTTTTAGCATGGGTCCCTTCCACAGAGTACAGTCCTTCAGGAACAGACTACTCCAGCATGGGTCCCCCACAGGGTCACAAGTCCTGCCAGCAAACCTGCTCCAACATGGGCTCCTCTCGCCACAGGTCCACAGTTCCTGCCAGGAGCTTGCTCCAGCATGGGCTTTTCACAAGGTCACAGCCTCCTTCGAGCACATTCAGCTGCTCTGGCATGAGGTCCTCCATGGGCTGCAGGTGGATCTCTGCTCCTCCACGGGCCTCCACGGGCTGCAGGGGGACAGCCTACTTCACCATGGGCTGCACCACAGGCTGCAGGGGAATCTCTGCTCAAGCACCTGGAGCACCTCTTCCCCCTTCTTCTTCACTGACTTGGTGTCTGCAGAATTGTTTCTCTCACATATTCTTCCTCTTCTTTCTCTGGTTGCAGTTTTCTCTTGCACAGTTTTTTTTCCTCCTCCTTCTTAAATATGTTATCACACATGTGATACCACCATCACTGATGGGCTCAGCCATCAGTGGCCAGTGGAAGGTCCATCTTGGAACCAGCTATCTTTGGCTCTATCGGACATGGGAAGCTGCTAGCATCTTCTCACAGAAGCCACTTCTGTAGCCCCCCTGCTACACAAACCTGCACATAACCTTGCAACACAAATTCAATACACTTGTATGTTTTTGGAAAGATACAGTTCATCCATTGTTTCTGGAAACTTTCTTGAGCTTTGTGCACTTTTTTAAATACTAAATAGTATTAGTGCCTAACAATCAAAGAATAATGCCTAGCTCCATCAGAGAAACATGTGAAAAGACTAGATTTAAGGGAAAAGACTCATAACAGAAGACTGCGCAATGTCTCAAGAGACAGATTTTGCTATTCTTTTAAAGTTGTGTTTGTGATTCCTAGGCTAGGTTTCGATACTGCTTTCCGGAATTCCTATTCTGACACAGTTAGAGCTGTCTCCAGGAGGGTTAAAGGACTTAAATGTTAAGTGTCTAAAGATGTTTGTGCATATGTGAGTAGACTGAAAGGAGGAGAAAATACTTCAGTCTCTTAAACACATTAAACCCATTTGCATATGTATAAATATGAAGAAATTGATTATGCTGTTTAAGAGTACTTACTTTTAAAAAATTATTTCATTGTATTAGGCCCCCCCTCACTAAACAAAACCACAACAATTTTTTTTTTTTTCCCTAAAAACCTTAAGATAATCTTGAAATGTATGGATTTTCTTTTGCTGGTAGCTGTCACTACATTAGGTTTTTTGGGGAACACAGTATCACAGTTTCAGCTAGTGTGGCTCCACTGAAGCCCGTAGAGTTTTTATTACTGTTTATCATTGTCAGTGCAGAACAGCTGAGGCTATGTAAGACATAGACTAATTGTCACTTTGGGGTATGTCAGGAGAGAACTGGGACCATGTAGCCAATCCATCTGTCACAGAGCACTTGCGTAAAGACTAAACTCATGGTTCTACAACCTCTAGTTTATATGAGCAGAAATCTGTACTGCAATAAATGTTAAACTATATTTGTATGTGTGTGTAAGCCAACAATCCAGAAGCAAAGTACACCTCAGACTGGTTGCATAGTCTATGTGTAGGGTCTCAAAAGGAAGGAAATATCTTCATATGAGCAATGAAAATATTTAAATCAATGAAAAATCAAAGATTGAGCTCTTGAAACTAAGCTATACACCTAATAGCACTTTGAGGTAATTTGCCACACCCTAATTTAAAGAATATAATTTAAAATGTGTGTTGTAACATCTGGACTATTAAAGAAAACAGCGACTGATTGCCTTGATGCCATTGTTTTTCCTCTTCCTTAATTTTCTATCTCTATATGCTATTATAATTTACTGTCTCTGTCCCAGGTTTCTTTGTGACTGGATCAAGTTTCTAGATAAAATATTCCAGTCTTTACAGAAAAATTGCTTGAGAATATTTATCTTTAGATTTCCTTACTATGCATGTTATATCATCTATATGCTTTGTACTTAGAGATTTGAAAAGGTAATTTTTTAAAATAATAAATACAGTATGTTAGGAAAATTATATATGATTCGACTAAAAGATTATGCATAATTATGAATGATACTAATGTTCTCTTCTTGTTAATGTCATTCTGCTAATTTAATATGGCAATTAATTTTGCACGTGAAACACATGCAGGTGCTTTGAAAAAAATTTTTTTTTAATCTTAATTTCCCAATTCTCTTGATAGTTTTGCAAATTTAGAATTAATATGGATTAACTTTCATAGTAATTTTTAGTTTAATATGTTATCACCATAACAACCACTTAACACCTGGAGAACAGCTTCACATTAATACTATTTATGGTCATATCCATTAACTATATTTAGGACGATTTCTGTGGGTAAATTTACTCCACTGATGGTCTTAAATTAACAAAATCATAACTTGACTTTTTTCTACATAAATTACATGGCATGATCTGCTATGTTTGTAAGAATATTGACTTTGAGGACCTGGTAAACATCTTGAGGACCTATCATCAGTGTTGTTTTCAAATTGAATGGGAACTGATAGATGACTGCTTTATGTGGGAATGTATCTCATGCTGCAATTTCATGAACAGTGTTATGTTCTTGTTTAAAATAAGGTCAAATAGACTATTCTCTATAGTTAAGATTCATAGCTGTGGCTTACAACACTATCACCCTTTAGGCCACCTAAAGAAAAAGAAGCATATGACTCCAACTTTAATTGAGCTTAGAAAAAGTAATTGTTGCATGCACTAGTCGCATAGTGTCTTCTGTTCTTTTAATCAAAAGGATGGACTAAACTCTATATGCATTTACTGTCATATGTTCACTGCAGTTATTAAATGTGTAGTGTTTAGCCAAATAAAGTGCGCCCAGTGCTATGCTATACAATGGAAGATGGATATACTCCACCTGGACACACCCATAGTCTTTTGGGGTAATGCTATTGTACAAATGTTAACAAGAAACAAAATTGTCTTCAGAGGTGGGATTCTTTTTCGGGATGACTGGGCAGCTCACTCTTTCTACACTCTGTCTTACTTATCCACTATACCCATAGCAACATTAGATAGTTTAAGTTAGATAGTTATCTAGTTTAAGATGGATAAAAAACTTTATCCACTCATGGCAGATAAAGTGTAAGTCTCTCATTCATTGTGTATATTCCATACTTGTTCAGGAATCATCAAGCTGCTCACCTGGCTTTGTGGGTACACTTTGTCCAAAATCTGTTGTGACTTATTTTATTTGTGCCAATCTTCTAAATCCTTTTATATCACCCCAGCAAAACCTTCTAGTATAGTTGAACTGAGACTAATAAGATCTATATGGTGCTATATTAAGGGTCTTAAAACACAAACAGATTTTTTTTTTTCATTATAAAATACCACCTCCTCTCACTCCCTTCTTTAAAGCTCATCTTAGCCATGTTTTTTTTTTAGGTAAGAGAGAAAGACAAGGTTTATTTTGTTTTGTTTTCCCAGAAATCATTGAGATTGTATTGTAAAAGTGTTAGGATAAATTATACAGGAATAAGAAAATAGCTGAAGACTATTTGTTTGCAAAGACTTTAAGAGAAAACAGAGTTCCAAACAGGGATAAATAGGGAAGGGAGGAAGGGAGGAAGGGAGGAAGGAAAAAACATTGTTTCCAACGAAAGTTTAGCTGTCAAACGTATAGCCTACTAAGTATAAAGAGCAATTTGTTTTCTATCTAGGGCAGTATAATGACCACTGAAAGGCAACTAATTTAATTAATGAGACATCTAACTATTGTTAGATTGTTCTGTAGCCTTATATACTGAGCATTTTCTCAGATTTGTTTCCTCTATAGTCAAATAGCACTGTTTTTAAGCAACAATTTCTTTGCATCACAGGAATATTGTCGAGATTCATTTTTAAATACAAATTATCTAGGATTCATATAAGAACATAATTTTAAAAAGCTTAAATAAAAAAGTTTTATTTGTTTAATAGTCTTTGCTTGAAATGAAATAAAACAGTAGCTTTCAAGTAAATTGGAAAATATCTGCAGAATTTATTTCTTCCAGCAATCAGAAACACAGTTGTGTTTGGTTTGGGGTTTTTTGGTAGGGTTTGTTTTTTTTTTCTTTTTTGCGGGGGGGATGTTCTCATTTTTGTTTGTTTGTTTGGTTGGTTTTTTTTAATGCCATTCTCACAGTTGTTTTAGGTCTATCTGATCAAATTACTGTCCTCTTTGTACTAACATTCCTTCCTAGGTCACTCTTGGACATGACCGCACTGCTCAGTGGGAGCACCTGACCTGAGTGCTATTGACTTAAGCAAATATATTTGCATAGTGTAACAACAGTTAAGCTGCACAGAGTAGGGCATATTAGTTTGAAAATAGTACTCAATGTGCACCACAGCTTACGTGGTCCTGCAGTCAGAAGGCGCCAGCTCATCTGTCCAAATTACAACCATCAAAAACATTGATATAGAGTTTAAGCAAGCTATCTGAGATTTCTACAGTTAACAGTCCAAGGTGATATATAGAAAGAAGTAATTAATTGTCCCCCGTTCTATACAGATGCCCATAACAAGTGGTATTAATTTTTCTCTCAAGTATATATCCTTTATCTTTATTGGCTGTAGCAGATGTACATGATTTACTTTTAGATTATTTTTGAGATCTAAAGTTAGATAAGAAAATTTCAGTTATACTATTGATCTATCCACTATATTCCTTCTATCTGAGCATTCATAAGATATTGTCCATTACTAGATTTATTGATTTTAATAAATTAATGCTATTTATTATAACATTTATTGAATGTCATGGCATTGATTGCAACTTTGTACTGTAAAGGATCTGATTATATTTTAGAACCTTTAATAGATAAACTGATCCTAAAAAAGCGATGTTCTTAGTCGTCTTTGTACCTTGGATATCTTGAAAAAGAGACTCCTTAACTGACAGAAGGAAACAGAAGAATTGAATTCTGTTCTACCTTATTTATGATCAACAACTTCATTATAGGTTTAAAACCAAAGGGAGACTTGAATGTGATTTTGATATTTATGTTTGTGCTTGACTTTGAAATTTATTATAGAAGTCATTGTGAAAGAAGAAATAGGGAGTATCACAAGGAAAAGTTAAAGGCAGTCTTCTGACTCTAAAATATTCAAGTAACCTAAGGCTATAAACCTTTTTTTTTCTTAATCAGAAAGAAAAAATATTGAATATTGTAATAACATAGTCTTTAACAAACATGCATTCAAAATTGAATACCTGAATAGTGTCCCCAAGTGCTAAAGACTGCTTAAAACCTTTGCAGATCTGGGACTATGCTAGATGTTTTCTTTATTTTTAGATCACTGGACAGTATGTTTGTAATTTTTTTTTTTTATTATTGAGCTTGCATTTTCATGGTAATATTTTCACTGAACAGAGACACATGGCGCAATTTCGCACAGAATGGAGACTCTAAATTAACTTAATGAACTGCAGGTAATTGGCTTAAGAAAAAAAAAATCCAAAAGAGTTGACACAGTTTTATCTTTAGAGCCATTAGTGTGGCATGATATATTAAGAACAACCTAAGTATGAGTTGCAGCTCATGTGCTCATATCACAGTCTCTAACATTGAAACATTATCTGAATTACATGTGATCCCAGCCTTTCACCTTTGTATTGTATCTATAAAAGATAAAGGAGAAGAAAACTGGGAAAAGGAAAGGAAGCCCCCGTGTCTGGACTTAGAGCAGTACTCTTTCATTATGCCATATGTAAAGAATCAAGTGTTTGGCACAGCAGATGAACAAAAGATGGAAGGTGGAAGACTGCACCCTCAACTAGAGTTTGATTTTAATATGGATTTACTGTTCTCTTAATGAAAATTAGAAAAAGAAAAAAAAAAAACCATCCAGTTGTATTTGTAAGGAAAAGAAACGAGAGAGAGAAAGAGCTGTGATAAGACATGTTACAAAAATTGGTTGAGAGGAAGGCATTCATCATTTACTCAAAGGCAAGATTTTTACACTAACAAGGATATTAATCTTATCTGGGGAGTATCTCAAACCACATCTCCTGCTACGTGGTGGAGTATCCCCCCTGGAAGACGTATTCAGGAACGAGAAATCCTCAGAATGAAATTCTTTGATGTGTTATTAATAAAGACACCTTAGATCGGAGATACATATCTTTAAGCAGGTTTCATTACAATTAACTCAGATATCTGAAGCTAATATCTAAATTGTAGTTAAGAAAACTCCCTTCATATTAGTGGAAAGAAACAGACCATCCAGAAGTTGTGACATCCCATCTAAGAGAGACATTTAAGGTAACAGAAGTAATCTTCAGATGATACCCATATTGATAGCCTAACCAAAAGTGAGTGTTGTAATAATTATCTTTTGGTTCTCTATGGCTAGTTGTGGTAAAGCTATAGTAGATGTTTAGCCATCTGAACAAATGTCTTAATATTTCACTTATTGTTTATCTCTGTACCAATAACTACTTAATAATTTTTGATAATGCAGAACAAATTCAGAGAAATTTGTTCAGAAGAAAAGAGCAATTTAGAACTAAACTTCTTGCTCTGTCTTCTTCCATGTAAGTTAGAACTCTTGTGAGAAAAAATGATTTTTCATCTTCTGTAGATGGTATCTGTCATCCTAACATATCTTGAGAAAAAAAAAACCCTGAACTTAGAAATCTATGTAACATAGGAAATCTGAGATATTTTTAGTTTCCTAGAAAACTTTAAATAAGTTATTCTTTTTTGTTTCTGCAGATTCTAATTGAATAGATTGTAAACTATTATGGACAGAGGTTGTGGGACCTCAGTATGGTTATGCTACATATGAGGGATGTAGGTACTACCAGATAGTAAATAACTAAGTCTAATGCTGAAAAACACTTAATTGTTTCTATTTATTCTAATTTCCTTTCTGATTTGACAATTAACAGGGCAAAGGAGGGGAAAAAACATATGATGTCACATTCAACATAGCATTTCAAATGTGGCAAGTGACAGCAGATAGTGCTATTATCTGAGTTCAGAACATGTTCTTGGACTAAATTTTTGCTATCTATTCCTGCTGTTATTTTCCCATAATTTTAATGGTAACATTTCAGCCAAGAATAATACAATACACCAGCAGAATAAATATTTTTATTTTCTTTTAACTGTTATTGTTGCAATAAGGCAAAGTATTGCCTGACATAGAATGCTATTGAGCACTGGGGCTAGTTTTGGCAAAGTAGACAAAATTAATATTAGAAATAGTAGACAAGTTGCTGTGAAACAGAAGGCTGGTGTAAGAGGTAAATTATAATTTGCTTATGTTTTTTTTTTTTCCCAGAAAGTCATTCCTGCCTTATGTTTTACTTACATATTCATTCTTATTTCATAACAGAATAATAAAAGTTGATTTTTTTTTAAATTCAGAAAACATTAAATATTTAATGATGTAATCAAAACATCAATTTCAGGGAGAAAATAAAGCCAGTGGAACAACAATGGACTCAGAATCATAGAATCATAGAATGGTTAGAGTTGGAAGGCACCTTCAAAGGTCATCTAGTCCAACCCCCCTGCAAGGAGCAGGGACATCCCCAACTAGATCAGGTTGCTCAGAGCCTCATCCAGCCTGGCCTTGAACGTTTCCAGGG
>JAAGAY010143988.1:0-32847 GCA_011801015.1 Ardeotis arabs | reverse complement strand
CTACTGCTGTTAAACATACTCTTCTGTTTGAACCAACCTGACTGCAAAATCGGCTTTAAACCAGATGAAAAGATAAAAATCTCAGTTCTTCATCCTGGATCACTATTAAAATCTGCTGTTTAACACCTCATCTGGACTGATCAGAGACTGGCAATAACCTAAAATTGCTACATGCAGCAGGACAGATAGTTGCAATCCACTACCAAAGCTAACAACTCTGTTGTCTCCATCTAGACAATTCACTAACCCCAACATTTTCCAAAAGCGGATGACTCCCAGTTTGACAAACTCTTGCACAGGTCCCACCCCAAAACACCCCGGACAACTGCAAGTCTTCTCAACATCTTTAAAGTCACATAACTTCAGTTAATCACCCAAAGATAAAAGGTTTTAAATAAATAAATGACATTTTAAGAATGCATGCCTTTGACTATCCTTGAATCCAAATATGAGAACAGAAAAAGCATTTTAACATCTAAGAAAAATCATGGTGGTTTTTTTTTTTTAAGGTCATTAAGTATATAAGACAGGAAATACACAGGTTTTTTCACAAGATAGTGTAAGCTTTTATATGGAGTAGATGGTATCTTGTTTTGGTTTGCATCAGAGGTTTTTCCCTATTTTTCAACTCAATTTTGAGGAAGGATTTTGAACAAGGGACTTCAGATGGGAAGTATAAATGGGGCATAAAAGTTAGAAGGTGGCTGTTCGGAGTCAGAAAAAGGAGGGTAGGGCTGCCAGTCAGTAAGTCTCCCTTTCTAATACTGGTACAGCCTCTGCCTTGCTGGGCAGCTACTTCCTCCTGCTCTGTCACTTCTTGAACATCTTTAAAGCTGTTTTGCTTACTGTTCTGTTATTTTAGAACATTTTCGTGTCTGTACAGCACTGAATCATAAAAATGCTGTAGTAAGCATTATTATTTTTATTGGCAGCAGTTGCTGCGCTGCACACATTGAAGCAGACTTGATAAATTTTGAAGGTATCACCATTTGAGTAATTCTTTTTTTTTTTTTTCCCAAAAATAAATTGCCATCTCCCTGTGCATGCATGAAGTTCAGTTAAAAAGCAGAAAGCACCATCTCTTGTAAATTATACAGAACACTACTAAGATGCACTGCACTACCCAAGTACGTAACAGTATGTGCACACGGACAAGGGAAAGAACATGGGAAACCATTCATACCAAATGTAGTCAGCATAAGCTGCCATTCTCAGAGTGATTAAATTTTGGATACGATGCGTTTCAACTGGATGATGCACCTGAAATAGTCCTTCATTTTTAACAGAGGGTCATCTGTTCAACCATCCCCAGGTCTAACTTCAACCCAATTCCCACAGAAAACAATTACAGTATCCTTGGGAGGGGAAGGGAAAATACAAATGACCTCTGAGATTCATCTAAACCACAGACTTTTTAAATTCATGCTCACAAGGCTCTACAGATATGCATATATATTTTATATATACTTAGACAAAATGAATGCTTCATCACCACTGTTTCGCAATCCGGAGTTTGTCAAAACCTATCTAGTGCACCACTACTCAAACAAATAGTAATCAAGTTTCAAAGCCGCACGGATGGACAGCTGCCAACCCTCCTCCTTCCTTTACAGCGAAAAACAATGCATCTGCTTTATACCTGCTGTAAACAAACCACATTCAAAACACTGAAACCTCAAACCAAGCCTCCCTACTTCCAGCAGCACGCTGCTGTTGGGAGCCTACATACATTTTGGGGAGCACAGAGGGAAGAAGACGCGGGCAGAAGGAGCAGCTGAACTATATTCAGCGTTATAAAAAAGAGATGACTCACGTTTAAATTGCAGAGCTAGCAGCAGCAGTAAGACTATTGCTTTTACAAGTGAACAACAGATATGCCTTCTCTAAACTAGTTTCAGTGCCATCCTTCAGTGGACAAAAGTGGCATTTCTGGGCTTCCAGCCATGCATGAACTACAGCAGATTGGGTCGGGTCCAACGCTGAGCCCATACAATGTATTAATGTGGAAAATATTACACTCCCTTTCCCAGAAAACAAATGCTGGATTCGTTTTGCAGAACCTGTTACTTCTATTATCACATGAAAACACCAGCAGTCTCACCCAGTTATTCTCATTAACCTCACAGAGGTACTCAACTTGACCAGCTGTGGAACCCCTTTAAGCTTCTTCACCACTATTTTACTTTCTGTTAAAACTGGAGTATAGAGGCGGGGTGGGGGGTGGGGCTGTGGAAATAATAAAGCTACAGAAAATACTGATGCTTAAAGGGCACAATCCACAAATTCCTCATGAGCAACTCAGAAGCCACAGGCATCTTCAGTTCCTGCTTGCAATGCGCTCAAGGCTTTCTGCCACCCTGCATCTCTGCTGAATGGTGTCAGTCCCCTTCCCATCCCATCTCATCCCCAACCTGATCCTCCAGTTCCCTGGAGGATGCCTCAGTCCCCTGCCCTCAGCAAAAGGCCAGAGCCTGAACATCTGTGCCGCCATGAAATGGGATCTTCACCCATGGCATGTTCATATCCAACTTTACTCATGCAACCTGTACTAAATAGCATTTGGATAAAAGGTCTCCACTCACCAAAACCAGACTGTCATCTACTGTGTAAAATGATGGAGAGGAAAATAATAAAAATGGAAGGGGGTATATTGTCCTCTACGCTCACTGGGGTATGAGGAAGAAGCAATGGATGTAAAAAGCAATGAGGGAGGTTTTTGCTGTAATTTGAAAAAATTCTAGCGATAAAAATATTTAAACCCTGGAACTGACTGCCCTTCTGAATGATGACCTGTCAATAGGTATCAACTTTTAAAAACAGATTAGACAAACAGTTATCAAAAGGGATACAGACAACTGATCTTGCTCGGGGGCAAGTGAAGACCTGTATGATCCATGGAGGACCTTCCACCTGTATTTTTGCTGTTCCAATACTATAAATCAAAATATGCCAATATATCACATCTTCTAAACACATCTCTGAGGCAATAGTATTTAAGCTACCAGTATAATAAGTGAGCAATTATTTGGCATAGATGATGATACGGGAAATCTGGCAACACACAAGAAACAAAACATGCAGTCATGTGTCTCCTAAAAGATAGAGTTTGGGAAAGTATTCAGCATATTTTTTAAACAGAACATGGTATGAGTTTAAGATTGTTAAAATCTGTTCAAGTATTTTTTATTAAAACAACAGCAATTCTCTCTATCAACAAGACAAGGCTCTGAGGCAATGAGAGCATATCCAGTTTTCCCACCAAGATAAACTCTAACATAAAATAAGAATTTACTCTATATACATACATACACATGTTTCAAGGAAATAAATAAATCTTTACCAATCACAGTGTAGCTTTCTGTAATGCCTTTTATAAATCTCTTAACTTTTTCTATGCATGTTGAGTACTGCAGATGACAGTCAAGACCTGTTTCCATTGAGATCAATTAGGGAAGATGTATGATAGCTGGGAAAATTTGTTTCAGCACAGCTACAGTAGGTGCAAGAGCAGCCTGTTACGTGTGCAGCTTGGCATTGCTCACTCCATCTCCAGTTCTTGTCCTCTAGAGGTAGCTGCCCTACTGAATAATGAACAAAGCTTTCTCATAGCCTAAGAAGGGCCTGGTTTTGTATGCAGGGAGGAACCAAGATGCCCTCAACCCCATAAAATGTAATTTCCATAACACGTACCCACTCACGGTTGTGCAGAACTGTCACAACGGTGTCCCCATACTCCTATGAATGGGGTCCTGTAATGGTCGAAAGAGAACTATGCACTTTGTGCGCTCAAGTATCACGTAAACAGAAAACAGCTCATTAGACTTAGTAATATATATTGACAAAACTGGTTGAGCACCAGAAGAAATTAGCTATCTGTTCATAATGGTTGTTCTCTGGGCTTTTTGTTGTCCACCTTTCAATTGACTTGTGAGTTTTTGGTTTGGAGTTTTTTGTTTGGTTGGTTTTGTTTGTATTTTTTTAGGTTTTTTTGTCCTGTCTGTTTGGGTTTTTTCTTAAACTAGAAAGATAAGCTTCTTCAAAGTCTAGTGTTTTAAGTTGTATTGTTTACAGAGATTGGTAACAACTTGTCTGTCAGTACTTATATAAAGAAAACAATGTGCATGTTATTCGTGGCCTCACCACAGGCATTTTAATTATCCTGTTGATGATTTAGTGTTGTACAGAAACATATCCTAGCACGTATACACATCTGCCCTTGCTTATCAACAATTGTTACTTTTGGCTAGATCACAGAAATGAAGACACCACCAAGTAAAGCATATTTTGAACTTCAGTCTGTTATTCACTGTTCCCCTCCAAACAAAAACTGGATATAATCAGCTTACATAACAAATGTTGATAACTTCACAAAAACAGTAGTGAAAAAATGACAATTGGGTTCACACATTTAGTTAGGAAAATTTGCTTTCTCCCAGCCTCTTCCTTCCCTCCATGAGCTTGCACTGCTCTCAGGAGCCTTCCTTCCCAATGTGGTAGGGCAGGCAAAGGTTACCTGGATACATTCCAGGTAAACAAATACACTCAGTGCATAATATGAGAATAGGAGCTTTTAACCGTGCAATTCCTTAATTCAGCACAATACAACTTATCCCAAACATTGTTTACATTATAGAAGCATAAGGAGAGTCATTTCAGAGTAAATGGAAGTATACCTTTCCGAGAGGAAGAAAACTGTATTCCTCATTGGAACTGAAGGGAAGGTTTTAGAAGTCCAACTGTGAAAAATGTAAACTATTTGAAAGAAGGTGAGGTTTGAAGAGTTACTGGTGTTTTTAAGGGATGTCTGGAGCAGAGGCATATCCACAGAAGGAACAGCATGGGGAAAACAAGTGGGAGGAAGAGAATATGCAGTAATAGATCAGTAGGTGGGAGGCTGTATAGCACAGTGAGTCAACAGGAGATTTTACAAAGAAGGAGGGCAATCTAGGCCACACGCTTTGTAAGTTCCCATGATACAAAGGGATACATTTAACTCAGATTTAATTTAATTAAATAAGCTTTAACTTAAAAAGTAGGTAAGAAATGCAGAAACACGTATTATGGCTTAATATTTGCCCCTCGACGTAGAGATGGACAGGACAGGTTGCTTTAGGTTTTGAAGTCTGACTAAAGATTTTATCGTCTGTATTTCTTTTTTTTGACATATTTGATAGCAGGTAACTAAGCCATACTTCTAGGACCACAGAGAGGCAAATAACAATAGAGCCAACAGTACTTTAAAAGGCACAGACGGCACTGAAGGACTGATGAATTGCAGCTCCTTTACGAGGGCTGTATTTTACCAGACACATATAATAAAAACTAGCTGGGAGCCAAGGTCTCCTCAGCTGTACCTAAGCACTAAGCAGTCTTCTCTGTCTCAGGTGGGGAGGGGAACAGACAATGTCAGAGGTAAAACGAAGACAGCATCTACCACTGTGGAGGCTCAGCCACAACCACAATGCAGAAGGGCGGCAGCTGCCAAGACCTCAATCCTTGTCCCGCAGAAGGAAGCCACGCTGGTGCATGGGACATCTACTGGCTCCTCACAGTTTCTTTCACAGCAACTAAATTTTTCCCTGGCACATAAATCCAACTCCCCACCACAGATATGCTGCCTCTCCAGTTCCTTTGCTGTAATAATGACAGGCAAACTCAATTAATACTGAGAACAGTTTGGATGTCTGCACAACAGGTTGCCAAAAAATACCAAGAAAAAAGGAAAAAAACTCAACAAAGATAACTAAGAACATTTGCTGTGTAATATAATTCAAAGCTTCTATCTGTAGGACCAATACAAGTTATGTTTATTAATGTTACAAATTATGTCTTAATTTAAGATGTGAAATCTTGGTTTTGTACAGCTTTAATGTCAATTATTTCTTATAAGTGTAGTACATATCTAGTTTATTTTGCTAAGACTCATATTATACATTCAATGTAGATTTTCTCTACAAGCCTCTTACTCAGCTCAAAACATAATAAAATGACAAAATTGCTGCATTCCCCTGCATATATTTGCATGAGAAATTAGCAGGAGATAGTAATGTATCTTTCTTTGTAATATCTTGAATTTCTGTCAACATCATCATAAAATATATACCACAAAACATAAAGAAATGTAACCACAAGCCTTTTTATGTGACATGTTTTAAAGGGCTTTCAACATCGATTAGATTTTTACTATTGCTGTTATTATTATTCCTGTGATCTAAAAGTACTACAGCTAGGTATCAGAAGTAGAAACACTAGTTTAGGAAGGTTAAATATCAGCAAGATATTTCTCAGGATATCAGAGATGAGTGCACAAGTATGTCACACAAACACATGCTTACCCTCTGATTATATTTATGTATGTATACGTATACACAAAAATAATATTTAATAACTACTCTGCACTTACTATGAGAATTACACATTTGTAATCTTGGAGTCAAGGGCCCGGTGAACCCTATAAAAGCAACCACCATTATGTAAAATAAACTAAGCAACACTGAGAAGCAAGAGATAGCATGAGCCTGCGCCATATTAATAGCCTTGCTATCACCGGTTTAGAGAGGAGATGGAAAAGAGAAGGCCAAATCATTCAATCCGAGATGACACTAATAAAACAAGGGTCTGTGACTTCAGTATGCAGTTCTCAGGAGTTAACAAGCTAGGAAAAAACAGTCAAAATGTTTTTTTTCTAAATCATCTGCACAGACTGGCATCAAGTCTTTTTTTCACAAACACTTTTCACTAGAAAGAAGTATTGAAACAGGCTGAGCACATCCTCTTTGTTGTCTTTTCCCTCCTCCCAGGTGAGGAATTGTCCTGCACCAAGCTGTCGGGGACACAGTACTTCCCGCTCCACGCAGTAAGTGGCACTGTCTCTGTGTGTGCGCATGGGAAAGTCCTAAATGCCTTATCTTAAACCTTACTTCACTGCCTCAGCTTCAAGGGAGGAACGAATCAGACATTCACAACGAAAATAAGAGATGATCTGAATTAAGATAAAGGGGAAAAGCAGACAGACACAGCAGGGAGCTTAAGTCTGGAAGCACAGTACGGAATTAAGAATGTCCTTCATTTACAAAATTATATAAAGAAGCAATAAATGGGGTTTTTCCTAGGGAAAGTATTACCTGAACACAGGCTTTACTTCATTATAAAGCTGACCATAACAACCGTACATTTGCTGCTGGTGGAAATGTCACCCTCTGCCCCTCCTCAAAGAAACAGCCAAGACATTTTAACTTTTGGGTAACAAACCAAATCAAATGAGGAGCAACAGTATTACAATATAAGAGCAACTTATTAAAAGCATTAGTTGGCTAGTGAATCCATTTACCATCTGGAATACTGCTATTACTAAAAACATACACGTGGCAACAGAGTAGCAGCCTCAATGCAGTATGCCAGTGTTGATGCTGCAGAGGACAACTACTGCCACAGGACCACATAGCTCAGGTGTCCAGCCACACGTAGGCTTCTGGTACGCTCCTGAAGAGAAGAAAGGACGGAGATACCTAGGTTTGTCAGACAGAGTTTAGTATAATGTATAATTAAAGAAAAAAACCACTCTGGTACTATATTCCGGCAATGTTATTCTAGACTTTCCCCACAGTTCCTCCCAGGGAGGCTATTTTGAAGATGTGATTATCAAACAAACCACTTCACATACACAGCCACTAACAGTGAATGTTTTATTCCAAAAGGAAAACGAAGTTGTGTTTCTAAATGTTGGTTCTATACAAAGTGTAAATACACATTTGCTTGGAATGTTAAATAAATGCCTCATCTCATTTCATCTTTTACTCTACGGATGGAAGAGCATGTACTTGCTCTGCTGGGACCACTAATAGCAGAAGTTAACATTTCACGCGCAGCTTTCTCCTGGTCCACTGAAGATGCTACTACCTGTGTTCTGTTCACTGGGTACCAAGCACAGATGGCCTGAGGTTACTTAGCAGACAGGGTATCAGATTGCTTGCGGGAATTCCTGTGGCAGAATTAAAAATATAGACCCCTGCAAAATCACAAAACTCATTGCATAGTGAACTTGACTAGCATACTTGAAGAACAAAAACTATTTTTTATTGTGGACTCAAGAAAACTTCGAACTAGTCATTCAGTATTTATCAAAAAACAATGGAACACAACAGGTTAACTCTGGCAAGCTTCCAAAAAGTAGCCATTCACCGGGGTACGGAACTACGCTTTCCATAGGGATCAAAAGCCACGTTGCAAGTCATGTGCAGTACGTGTTCGGTGCAATACAATGCCTGAGTGCTGCTTCGGTAACAACGTCAAACAATATTTTATTTTGAAAGATTAGCAACTTATAAAAAATTGTAGCTGCTTCATGCAGACCTTGTGTATGTAGCAACACTTCTATTCCACCATCTTCCCAAAACCATCAGGGAGTAAAAAGGGAAGAGCTGGAGCTTATATTAAACCATGCAGATTACTAAAACCACAAGAAGATGTGGTTAGGCTTCAGATAAAAATAACTCCTTAGAAAAATCTAATTTATGTACATATCCTAATCTAGATGTTGATATTTCAAAGTGATTAAGTGCTCCATCCTTCGACAACACTCCTGTTGTCCCAAAACCTGAACTAATAATGGGCAAAGCAGGTATCTGATGCATATAAACCATCATATAACAAATATTAGAAAATAATTCTTATAGAAATTAATAAAAGGCACCTTAAAACCAACCTTTAATCTGTACAAACCAATTATACACTTTGTGCACCTCATGAAATCAATAGGGTTAGATGAGTTTCACTGTAGTGCAGTTGTCTTCGGGATATAAACAAAACACTGAAAAACACTTGTACAAATATTGCAGGAATATTACTATAAATAGAGAAAAGTCACACTTTCTACGTCCTTTTTTAAAAATGTGTAAAATTAATGCTTTCATGGCGGTGATGCTAAAGAAGTTAAGACAGAAATGTCTAAAAACATTTTATAAATAACAGCGATACAACTTATCTCAGAAAGGCTAGCTTCACGTCTTTCCTGACCTCAAAGATACACGTCAAATACCACCGCATTAACTAGAGTATTTTAATTTTACAGCATTTAAATAAAATTATAGCTGTGAACATAGCCATGATGTATGAATCTACGTAACCATATACATGGTAGCCCATTCTTGCATATTTCACAGACACACAAGTTACAAACCATGTATCCATTGACTTTCTTCTTTTTCTCAGCACAGATGGCATTTCAAGAGGATTTTTTTTGTGCCACAGCTAACAAACCACAAAGAAATTACTCTTACTGAATATTGCCTGCTGTTGAAGAGTGTTTTGAAATTACACTCCATTTTTTAAGGGAACTGAAGAGCTGAGAACAAGCCGAGCATTCACAGCAATGGCTAACGGATAAAGCAGCGACGCTGACTGAATGCAGCTCTTCAAGAAGCAGTGCCTAATGGTCGCTGCAGATTAAGGACACATTTTTCCTCTGCACCACATTAGAGGAATTCATTGAAATTTGCTTGGTAATGAGACCACTGTCCATTCGCAACTTCCATCACACAGATAAAATTATGTAGCCGTTTGTCTTGGCTAGCAGCAGAAGAAGGTTTTAAAGAGAAGTAGTTTTACTTCTAGAGATGAAGACAAATCTTTCTTAGCAGTGCTTTGAATAAGGGATCTTCTAGAGAAATGGGAAATGTATTTATATGTGTATCTATACATACCTATGTTTGTGTACATATATACACACATGCACAAGCAAAATCTTCTTTTAAATAAAATAATTACCTAAAATAATACAGACTCCAATGTCAGGCAGTAGGACAACTTAGCATCACCACATTTAATTGCACAATCAAATTCTCATGCTTTTACTTTTCACTGGAATTTAATTTCCTAGGAACACCATTGCAAGTCCACTGTTAAAAAAAGGACAATAACATTGCCCAAAAATCCAGATGGCTAAAGTCACCAGCTGATTTTAGAAGTCCCCTCTCCTAATATTAATACTACTGCACACATCAGAAGACAGAGTGAAAGCTGAAAATTATGGAAACACAGGAACAATGAACTAAGAGGTCTGTGTGATGACCAGTTGCTACAAAAAGCCTCACCAAACAGAAAGCCACTTATTCATGAGAATTAAACTTCATCCACATTCTTGCCAACTTCATCACTCTTAAATCACATCCTGCTCTCACAGGATCAAGTACAGTAAACCAGGCTCAAAGACCACAACCACTAGTTGCCATTATACCAAATGGTGTGAAAATCACTATCAAACGCAAAACATTTAGAGTAAAGAACAGGAAAAGCACTTTGCTTTATTAATGAGATTAATATTCCCTATGCTTTGAATATTACTGGGAAAAAACATCTCAAAAGTAATGTTAACTCATCCAAAATTCACACTTTATCAAGAATATTATGTTGGCAAAATCCTGCTGGATAGGTCAAGCCAGTGTACCTAAGACTAATGATGAAAGAATAAACTGTGCTAAGTCACATAACTGGCTCCTCTACAAGCTGCAACTGATTGAACATGATGATTGTAGGGATGTCAGTAACACAGTCAAGTACAAGTTATCTCGTAACTCAGATATGCACACAGTATAACACAAAGGAGAGAAATGGGGGGACTGACGAAAAGTCCACTGAAAAATAAAGATACATTACACACCCTTTCAGAGTAAATTTTTCTACAGCAGGGGAAGTTACACCTTTTTCAACAAAGGATCCTATCCAACATATCGCCGTGGCTCTCCAGCAGCAGGGACTTCTGAATGCTAATGTCTGAGTCTGCACCACCTGGCTACGAAATCCAATCTTATTTATAACAAGCTCAACCATTCCTATGTTCAGCCACTCTTTGAATGGGACAGTCCTCCTGAGTGTGTCCTCTGTTCCCCAGCACTCCTGAGACCTGATCCATCTCACTACTTGAAAGGTGAGTTTCCAACAGTTAGCAAACTGTCACAAATGCTTGTCATTGATAGGACAAGGGGTAATGGTTTTAAAATAGAGGGAGGTAGATTCAGATTAGATATTAGGATGGAATTTTTTACACTGAGGGTGGTGGAACACTGGAACAGGTTGCCCAGAGAGGTGGTGGATGCCCCAATCCCTGGAAACATTCAAGGCCAGGCTGGGCCGGGCTCTGAGAAACCTGATCTGGTTGCAGATGTCCCTGCTCCTTGCAGGGGGGTTGGACCAGATGACCTTTACATGTCCCTTCCAAGCCTAACCATTCCATGATTCTATGATCAACAATTTGAGAAGCTGGTTCAGCTATCAGGGCAAGCAATCTGGAAGACGACATTCTAGTTACATGAGCAAGGTGACTTTGGGAATTCTAGTTTGGCTCTGTGGTAGCTACCTGTGGAGTTTTTATTTGCAATTTAATCTACATTTTTCAAAGAAGATTCTGCTACGCTACTTTAGCATGCTGCAGGCAAAGGCATCCATAGCTTAAAGCACAGATGCAGTCCTTCTAGAACGCACAGAAAATTTAGTATTAGAAAATAGCATCAATAAATATATATATTTTTTAACTTCAAATTGTGCTAACAGATCGATTCTCTGATTGCTCTTTGGATAATCCTCCTTTTCCCATTAACAGTTAGATCCTAGAAGGCCCCATATCTTTTTGCAGCAGACCATGATGGGCAGCTTACCATCAATATTAAACATAATCAAGCTCTAATGACTGCTTGGGTTAAATCCAATCAAGCTGCACACAAATTTAACTACAGAAGTCTAGCAAAACAAAGCAATGATTTACTACTTCAGTAATTAGCCAGTGCAGATATTTGGAGAAGCTGCTTTTAAACACATGGTATTGCCAACTACCAACATTTTTACAGAAGCCCTGAAATATGGGAATGACTCTGGGAGTAATTCTCATTACACGAAAAATAACCGGTTTTGAAGTTTCTAACTATCATGGATGTACAGAAAACAAAACTCAAGAAACAGGAGCACTCAACCTATAGGGTGGTGAAAAAACTTGGAGAGAAACTCACACCCCAATGAAGTGCTTTTGGGCTAGAAGGAAAGCTAGAGAGCTCAGAAGCTCACAGAGCTACAGTCAGTAAACCTGAAGCACAGCCTGGTTTCTTGGCCTTTTGTTTTCACCCATTTGACTGAAAAGCCAACAAACAGCTGACACCCTCTGAGGTTGCCCCATCGATCCACTCTGCTGAAATCATGAGGGACACAGGAAAGGAGCTCCCCCAAGGAGAACAGAGGAGCTATCTAAAACAGATGGAGAATAATCACAAAAGACAACCTATGAATAAACAACATCTCTGGATAAACAGAAAAGCACAACTTGACCATCAGATTCTTCCCTCTGTGAGAAGACTGGGAAGTCCTCCTAGTGAGGATATCAAAGTTAAGCAGATACTGCTTTTGATCTTGGAGTCAGGCTCCTGGAGAGTTTTGGCTATGAAAATATGCAAATGCTTCCACTGAAATTCACGGTGCATAATCAATCACACCCAATAGGCCTTATGGATCAACACCACACTCTCTAATCAGAAGGCTGCGCAGAGCTACGTTGCTGGAGAGACCAGGCGAGAAAATCATTTTGGGATGAAAACGCAGCCTATATTGTTTCTTTATAATGATGGTCAGAAAACACAGCTGCAATTCATTTTGCCCCATTTGTCTGTAGCTATTCTAGAAGGACCTAAATAGGCAACAGGGGAGAGAACTCCTAGAGACATCTCATTTACTTCATTTCAATTATTTCACATATTCTGTCATTAAATTATAAACTAATTAGTAGACAAAGTATAGGTACATGAATAAAAATTAGTTTTGCAGTAATTGAGCAACTTTTTTATATAAAGGAAACCACGGATAGCAAAATCCATTACATTATTGTCATGTCAAATGCCACTGATCAATAGCAATGAACCAGAAGAGCACAGGACCTAGGTTTTATTACACAACAGCTATTTTCACACTATAAGAAGTGCTTAAGCAGCTGAGGTTTAGCTTTGGCTTGTCCTTTAAGAGCACAAACTTAATGTAGAAAAAATCAGGCAGTTAAAAAGTTTGTATTTCTTTCTTTTTTTTCAGAGAAGATAGGGTACAGGAAGACTGGAGAAAAGGGGAATGATACAGCATGGCGATAATACAAATTTCACAGTATTTTGAGGTCATCCAGCAAAAGGTTAACAAAGACAAAACTATTCAAACACTCTCAGCTATTAGAGGGGTACGAGCAATGCTTGCCTATTCCTTATTTAATTCTTTTAACCTTTCAGATGTTTCCAGTGGCTCCTTTCTGGGACACCAGAAAGGACACCACTTCTGCCACTAATACATGCAAGTTTTGAAGGGTTTCCAGACATAGCTGCTCAAAACACTTCTGTCTGAAAAGACCTTTAACCCCATCGCCATTTTCAGACATTGATTCTCATATTTTACACAAAAAAAAGAAACTTCATCCCTTGCTGTCCATCGCCCACCCTTCCATCCTCATCCTCCGAGAGGCAGAAGCCATTCCCCGCGTGCCTGATCTGCACTGGGTCCCTAGACTACAACTCACACCCTCACACCCACCCTATCAGCAGCCCAGGCTTTTTCTCGTCTTTCTTGTTGACTTACTTCACGAGTAAGCGTGGATTCCAGTAAGTAACTCATGAAAGCACAAATGAGCAAAAAGGTTTTGCCAACTTCCACATCGCTGCCTACTGGGAACATCATCTTTGATTTCATCTGACCTCTGCAGATGTAGCTACCCGAAACACTGGTAGACCTATGTTTGCTTCTGCCCACAAGGCAAGGCAATAAGTCCCAGTCCCTCAGTGACACGCCGTTCTTTTCAGGAAATGACCTTTCACTACTCACATCCTGGGGATCTGGGCTGCGCTGGATCGCTCATGTTTGAGCTGGAGGTGAAGCTAAAGCCTATTCTCCTCTGTTGTATAGATAACATCTCAATTTGCAGAGACAATTGCAGTTTATAGTCGAGTGGTCAGACCCCTTTCTCCAAGACAGCAGTCCTTTATGAGCCCAATCTACTGATAAATTTAAACTTTAAAGGGAAATGAAGGAATTAAAATGTTCTTATTAAATAATTCATCTACTCAAGCTGAACAGTTTCATTTATGCTCATCTGAGCTTCAGAAGTAGGAAAGTTATTTAATTCATGTAAGTTTTGCTCAAAATGACCAAATGAAAAAATCTCAAAAGGGAAAGACTTAACGCTGTTAACCTCCCATTTCATTTTTGCATTTCAAAACATAAAAATCAGTAAAAAATAGTAATGATCTTCTATTTTAATCCAAAAGACACTTCCAATACAGCACATAACTGAGAGAAAGGTCTGCAGTATTTATGCAAGACAAAATAAAAAATGTAAACAATCAACTTTAAAATTTAATTTAATTTCATTATTAAGATTATCCTGCATGTAATAAAATACTTATATCAGGTCTGTTACATTTAGCATAATACTGTTACTTTAAAGAGCTGCCCTATGAAGCACCTTGAACACGTCAGGACTTTGATGGTTAAGACACCTTCTTTGTACACCAGAGAGGCCAGGTCAGGTTCTTGCTCCAAATGCAACAACAGAAGAAGCTGAATCTACACCTTCCACACTCCAGGCAAGTGTGTAACTGTTGGGCTATTAATTTGTATGGTTCTACTCCTTCTCTCTAGGTATCATTGAAAAATAAAACTCTGAAGTGTCCATGTTTTCCACCAGTTTCCCCATCTCCTGCACGTGCACGTGTGTCAGCCACCAGCCTGTTCCTGTTCTACAGTTCCAGCTACTGTAACTTCAGTGAACCTGACTACCAATCACCCTGAACACCAGGCACTTCAGTAAGGTATTTTCACATTTCTAAAATTTCAGAGTCTGTAAGCAATAACAAAAGCCCTGTGGCTGAATGCCTCTGAAGCAACGTTTATTACGCCAGTGTTTTCTCAACTGTTAGTTATTCTTGATACAATGTCTCACAAAGATTTTAATTCTTTTTCATTGAGATCCTTAAAAACAGATAAGATAGAATGGGCTTTGTTTCATTTTGTGGACAAGGTGAAGTACACTTAACCACGTTACCAGCTCTTTTGCAGACACTTCTTCATAGCTCTTATGAAGATATATACTCCTATGCCCCTGTTAACGATTCTGCAGTATGAACTGTCTCAAAATCACTTACATATTGTCCAGGGTTTAGTGGGATGCTGCAAAATGTAATGTTACCCTTTACTTTGGCATCCGAAATGAAGTGGGTAACCTTCTCAACTCCACTACGATTTTAAAACAAAACAAATGGCCAGCTTCATTTCCAAAGCGTTTTTCTACTTCAAAGCAACAGCTGAAAGGTTTTTTTTGTAAAAAGGGTGTATGGAGCAATAAGAAACTGAAGATCACATTAAGCTCTTTATTTCTCCCACGCTTTTGTAAACATCATCTGATTAATTCAAGATGACCTTTCACAACTGGATGCAACAGATAATCTGTGAAGGCAGATGGATGTTCTCATCAGAGGAGAGAACAGTCAACCCAACAAGTCCTGCCAGGAGGAGAAAACAGGAGGAATTCACCGCTGGGAACACACAACTCCATCAGTGCAGTCCTAGAAAGAAGACTGGAAGGGGCTTATAACGAGGCAGGAGAACATCAAATGCCTGGACTCTCACTTCTCAGAGAATACGACTTAAGAGATCAAACTGTGCTGAAGAGGAAGAGAAACTGGACATTCCCCCCATAACAACAACAAATATCTATAGCAAGATCTCCAAGCAAAGGTTTTCGCGTTCTTCCTGTCCGTTGTGGACAAATGGCCCAAGAATCACCTCAGATTAAAAGTGAAATTTAAGCTTGTCTGCAAAACTGTAGCAAGAGTGACCATGATGTTTATCATGCTAACGAATTTAGACTCCAGGTTTGTTTTCTGCTTCATTCTCTAATTCTGCTAATGCAGCAGCTCAACCTGCATTCTGAAAACATGCAACAACATAATATGACTATTTATTTGTTCTCAACAAAATGCAGAAACAAAGAAGAATTTTAGAAGACATCTTTGCAAATGAACTTCTTTCCTATCCTCTTAAGTATCCCGTGCTCACAACTGGTGTCACAATTAGTCTTAAGAAGGTATTAAAGATGTTTATTCATTCTCTTTTCCACCTCATTAGGGAAAAAATATCCATCCCTCCAAGGAAGGATGATCTTGCATTACAGAAAAAGAGAGCTCGACTCCTCCTTCAGGTGAGTTATCCGCATGAAGCCAGACAAAAAGGTACTTTTTGTGCCTGTACCTTGGCTGCATGAATTGTAAAATGGAAATGCTAACATAGGGTTTGAGCAGGAGACTGGACTAGGTGACTTCCTGAGGTCCCTGCTGACCTGAATTTTCTGATGATCCTATTTGCATACCTACACGTATGAATGAGAAGGGTACTCAGCCAACACGTGGTTGATTATTGGTGAAAATCTCAAATAAGTATTCTAACATTTTCAAGCTTTTAATGCATAGCTTTTTACTAGGTATAGGTGGGGGGAAAAAGAAATCTTGTCAAAATGCTCGTGAACTTTGTGGTTTTCAGATGTGTCATCTACGAAAGTCAGAGGAAAACGATGGTCATCCTGTTCTCAAAGATGTGGCAGAACCTGCTCGTTTACGTTCATTTTTAGAAAGCAAACAAACCAAAAAACAACAAAACATCTGGTTTGACTACATATTTTTAAGTGGTACTGTAAACTCTGAAAGTATTTCACTGAATATTATGTGCAAATGAATTTACCAGGCAGAATAAGAGGAAAAAAAAAAAAAAAATCTTTGCAGATATGCTGATGCCAACACAAAATCACAAACAACTAAAACAAGAAGAAAAAGCGCTTGTCACCTTGCAACACAGAATACCAAATTTGTTGTCAGTTTTTCACCATTGATACAAGTGAGTCTGCTTAGCATTACTGGATATGTTTCTTTTATACTAATGTTCAGTATTTCCTAGAGGAGTCATTCTCTCTCTCTCAAAGCAGTGAAGTCCTTCCTCAAAGCTCAAGGACTCTATTTTTGAGCCTCTTCTTTTTAATTCACTGAAATTCTCAGCTTCTCCTTCCTTTACTATTATTCCACTTAAATATCAAGAAGGAAAAAAAATAGACAAATAAACCTTGAATTTGTTGCTGTGATATACGCCAAGTCTCAGATTAAAGAACAATTATTTTTCTAAAAAAAATCCCTGTAAACAGTTTATAATTAAAAATGTTTAATTGCCCAGATGTGAATGCTAAAGACACAAACATTTATTTGTATATTTACAACAGATCCTCAAGGAATAACAAATTAAAGAGCAACACCAAAATCACCAAATCCCCATTTTATACAAATGTTATTTCCTTGCATTGCCCTTTCCTCATCGCTTTTTTCTATTAAGTCATTTAATACACCACGTTATGACCCAGTTGTATACCCATACAAGGATAGAACAGAACATAAGATACTACATCCTCACTACGCAGCATAAGCTACTGCATATCCCCACGAGTATAAAGTGGCTGCAGGTATGACACTGGTATGACACTGGCTGCAGGTAAAAAAAACAATAATAAAAAAAAAATGCTTCCTGCTAAGACACATCCTCTTCTGTGACTACCTCAATTGCAGCGTGTTATAAAAGCAAAAACATTGCAAAAGCAACACATGGCAGATGGTCTCAGTTTCTGCTACTCGTGTTTTCAATTTTCTATCAGATCTCTCAAGTAGTGGAGCTTTGATTGTCTTTGGACTGCCTGGACATGAACACTAGTCTTATCAGTGCATCGGACTGCTTACCAAACTTGCCTCTAATATCCCACATTAAAAAAAAAAAAAAAGGGAAAAAAAAGAGCTTAAAACAAAACAACAAAAAACCCCAACTCTCCTTACCTTGCTGGAGGCACATCAATATTTGAAGAAACAACCTTGCGCTTCTGTTCCAGAAGACAAACAGAACGAGTGTTTTCCTTTTCATACTCATGAGCTCTGTTTGGTTTTTTGGTCTCTGCTGTTTTAAAATCTTCCTCCTTTGTGGTGAACAGGAGAAACTGTTGGTCTGGCAGTTTTTGACTGATGTCACTTTTTACATCCTCCTGTTGAAATGCAGGGAAGGTCATTTCACGCTTGATGCTGGCTGCCTGTAAAATTGAAAGCAACTATTAAATTTTCCTCTAATTCTCCTAAAATGGGGACACACACACACACACACAACCCAAAACCCACAGGCATTTACTTCTAATTAGCTCTTTGACTCAGAGAATATAATTTCTTTGCCCTTCATAAATTCTGAAACTGCCATTAATTTCTCAACAGTGTTGAAGACTATCCAGGAAAAAAAACAATTTTTGTTCATTTGATAAAGCAATCAGTCATCTCTTAATGCTAAATCAAAAAGCTATTTGAATTGGAATATCAGAAACCACAGTATATATAATATATATTTAACGTACATACATCTCTGCTGCATAACTATGGAGGATGCCCTTGTCCTAAAATTCCAAGAAAAAAGGCAGAATTCATCCAGATAAAAGACAAGCAAGAAATTAAAGCACTCCTGACAGCCACTTACTGGATTCTTTAATAGCTGTATTTGTAAATGAGGTTTTCTCCAGGAACAGAAAAATATTTTGCTCCAATCCACCTCAGCTGCCAGAAGGCAAAGGGGAGCAAGCGACGCTGGCAGGATCTCCGTGAGGGCCAGCCAGCTTCACCACTGACAGCCAGCAATGAGGAGCACGGACACACATAGGAACTGCCTAAGGTTGTCTCTTTGGCTGCCAGCGCTCCCCAGATCTTCAGGCCTGCTGCTTCCCACAAGCAAAGACTTCCCAAGCAAATAAGCATCTTAACAAATACGTTACCCCTCCAGAATATAATGTGTTGGTATAGCAAACTATTGCAGGGTTGCAGTGAAGAGCACGGAAAGCCAAGAGAACCAAGCCACTCTGCCTTCCCAGGAAATAAAACAAAGCCCAGGATATAGATTTTCCTCTGAAACACCATTCCCTGGCCAGCTAGGCTTCCTCAGCTTCACAAGGGCTGACCTATCTCACAGGCTGTAACATGCCTCTCATCCTGCCATACATTGTCCGAGCTCCTCCAGGTCCCTAGGAACACATGTGAAAGAGACAAAGTCTACCAGAAGCACCCGCTAATAGAGTTATTTCTAAGTATCTGTGCTTTTAGTATCACAAGCTTCAACTGCTAACTTGCCAGAAGTCCAAGAGATGCAGTAGAGCAGCAACCCCTCCACCCAACTCAAACAGCCAAGAAAATACATCCCAACAAAATGGCTGTTTGTCCCACCTTGAGCAGAGGTACTTCCACACCACAAGCACCACCTCCGAGAAATCCAGAAGCCTTCTATGACTTGCAAACTGGATTTTTAGATACCTGTAAATTATTGCTGATCTTTACAGTGGAGAAATCTGGGAGGTGTCACCCCCAGAGAGTAACAGCACCAATAAGCTGAAATTCCTATGTAACCTCTTCCAGCTTATTCCTTCTCATTATCCAAAAATATTAACAAATTTATATGTGTATATATTTATGCATAAAAATAAATAAAAATATATTCATCTCCCCAATCTCCCTGTTTATAGCTTGCAAACCTTGGCAGGTATAAAAATGCTGCAATCTATTTTAAGTTCACAGGAAAGACAATTTTGCCAAGGTAATTTTGTTTTGTTCTGTAAAGTACGTGTCATTGTTAATGCATAATCACTTAGGACCCATGATTTAATTGTCTCATTCTACTGTTTCCACGGAAGGGCTTTCTGCAGTTGCTTCAAGAACAAAACTGGAATTGTTATTTTATGAATGTAAATAGTAGGAAGAATTAGTCATTTTACACTTCTTCATACACAAACAGATGACACGCTACCAACAAAGTCTGCACAGAAGACAAAATAGTCAGCATGCGATCACATAGAATTAGAAGACATATAAACACTGTAAATTTTATTCTGATTTAATTATTTAAAAAAAACCCTTAGATTTACAGTAAGCCTTTTTCTGAGGGTCTGAGGATCTTAACAGATGTTGACTTGCCTTCAATTTTCATCAAAATTGACTTAGAAGTGATGCACTAAAGCAAAAAAAAAAAAAAGCCTGAAAACAGTCAAGATGCAGTATCCAGCCCTTAGAAATCATATAATGCCAAACAAAGGTACGTGTAAGACTTTAATTCCGCTCCCTCCATTACCATATGGTCTTCCATTGCACAACCACGTATCTTCGCCTCCCTCCCCAGGATTTCCACCTTATCCAGTGCAGAGGACGGTGCTGCATAGGGCGAGAGCAGCGGCACCGGCTGTGCGTGGCAGGGTGCTGGTGTGCACGCGTACGAGGCAGAACCCAGCAGTTTCCTCCTTGCTCCGCAGAGCCCTTAGCAGAGAAAACACTGAGAGCACGGGAGAGGGGCAACCTCCCTCCTTCCCTACTCTCCAATGCCAGACTGAACGTGGTATTCATGAGGATGATTTTGATTTTCCTAACCCAATAAATCCATTATTTAAAAAAAAAAAAAGTTTTCCCCGATTTATGAAACTGTAATATTTTACTCAGTTTCAGCAAACATATTGTGCCTTACATTAAGTTTTCTTTACAGACCTAGATAGTGATGACAAAAGGTTGCAGACTTAGACTACAGCTGTACAAATAAATCCCAAAACATCAAGAGCAAAATACTTGTAATGTGATACTAGATAATCTACTGATATATATCAAAATTATTTACATCCAGTTCAAATATACTCAAATAACAGCTTGGTTTTCATGTTAATGCAACATCATTTATAGCCAGCCGCATGCAAGCGTATAGAAGTGAGAAATGACAAAAACCACAGAAGCAAGAGCTCAGGTTGCAGAGCTGCTGCCAAGCAGGTTCTTTGCCTGAATGCTCAGAAACAGCAGAAGACCAAATCCAATGCTTATACTAACTCTCTTCCTCTCCTTCAGTTTTCAACAGATGTTTGGAAATATTAACCTCTTTCTAAACTTTGCCTTGAGAGCGACTGCAGATAAAGAATCTTTTCTGCTTTAAAAGCAGGTGATCGTGAGAGAAAACCAAGAGTTTCCCTCGGTGGCCACTCTGTGGTAGCTTCCCCCTGCTCCATATGCAGTTTTTCTATTTTAATTCATCCATGTCTACAGGAGCCATTTCCAGTTGAGATACCTGCTGTGACTGGAAGGGTATGGGGTCTCTTGCTGGAAATCTAACCACCTACAGAAGCAGCCGTGGATGTGAGGAGCACCCAAGGCCACTGTTACTTGACTGATCAGGTTCCTCGCTGCGTGGCAAACACATTGATTAACACCAGGACCCCTCTGCTTTCAAGGTCTGCTTTAGCATCACTCACAGTTCAGCGATAACATGGAAAATTTCCAATATATCTTTCCAGATAAGTTAACTGTTCTGTCATATCTTATCTTTTCACAGATCTTTCATATTCGTTTAACCACTCTGAGGCTTGCAGTGGTCCTCTAAGTCCATAACATGTTTTAGCAAAAATTTTGTGGAAGGTCTAGCCCAAGTAGACACAGCCTGTCTTGCAGACAGCCAGATGTTAGCACTGTAACATCAATTTATTTCAGCTTGCTTCCAATGCTTTGCATTTCTCTCTCCTTAGTTGTTCTCAAACTCCAGGGTTACATTTTTCCCTAATGGTTTCACTTGTCTTGTCATACCTCTGTATTTGCCACCTTATTGCCTCCAGTATCAACTGCTGATAAAAACTTACACAGTTTTTTTCCATACTTAATTAATCCTCGCTCATACAAGCCATTTGTATGACGGCTAACTGTTTTTCTATGCAATTCATTGTACATTTTCACCCTGAAGCCATTAGCAACCTTCAGCTTTCTTTCAACCGAGTCCTTTGCAACCTGGCCTCAGGCAACCGACGTTGCCTGGAAGTTCAGTCACAGAAACAGGAGTTACAGATCATCTGCAAATTTTAAAAACTCGCTTTGTTTCTGTCTCTAGTTACCCTCACTTGCCTTTGACAACCTCCCTCCCATCACCATTGGGCAAGGGAAACTTTTGACACGCTGCTGCTCGGAAACAACAGCTCAGTATTACCTGCACCTTCTCCCCTGGAGCTCGGCTCTGGCACTGCCCCACGCTTGGGGTCTCATTTGGCCTTACTCCATCCACTGCTTCTCAGCAAGCACTGGCCTTCCCACTCACTCTCCCCTGAGTTTTCAACACCTAGTAGCACAATCATATCCACAAACTTCTTCAAATGCACAAGCTGAGTCAGAGTGGTCCTCCCTTGCTCATTTCGAAATACTCTCAGTCCCCGAGCACAGCAGCACTGTGGTGTGGCAGACCCACTCTGGCAGACCAAGACAGGTGCCACTTCAACCAGAGAGTTTGGTAATCTTCCTGCCAAAACTGAAAGTCATTTTTTGCTTTGGTGTTTTAGTTTCTGTTTTGAAGTTGTCAAGACGGTGGTATATATTTAGGCCGAGGGTTTTAAGTTACAGTCCTTGCTTGATTCATTATTATTATTATTTAAGTGGCAAAGTTTAATACCCCACATGACAGCTAAATTATTACCATAGTTAATATTTGCAGCAATATATTAATAATTTTTCATTGCAAAAGCCACCTTAACCTGCCTATAGAAACTTGTATTTGGCAGTATCTTGTCATAACCAAGTTAGTAGTCCTGTCTTCCACATGCCCCAATCAAGACCATGCATTGCAACAGAAGTCTTGCCCAAATTAAAGCTTAACATCGATACAAATTTTGAACAATTGATAAAGAAATTTTTCTTTATTCTTTACAGAGGATGTGCAGACTGCAGTTTTTCAATAGTTTAAGCCTTAACTTATCTGCAGTTAAATTTTTGTTATGCCCAAAAGCACATCCTGGTAAGATGCTCATATTGCAGTCAAACTTCAGTCTTCTCCAATTTCAGTTAAATTTCAGCTTAGATTTTGCCCTGAATAGTAAAAAAATTATTGATCAGAAAGCTCAAGTATTGAACGACCTAGTCAAAGCATCAGCAGACACTACAGTAAGTAGACCTATCACATTTATATGCAGAGAGTTAATTTTACAGACTATATATGTCATCTCTTGAGCACAACCTGACTGGGCTTTAGCATCTTCCCTCGCCTCTGGCACATTGCTGCTTAAAAACTGAAGTTATTTATTTTCAAATAGTTCGGCAGCATTTAACAGGCATTAACATGTCTGTGTTTCCTATACAACGGGAAGTATTAAACTCCCAAGAATATTTGCATCATTTACCTGTACATGACCCAAACATATAGAAATACGCCTTCAAGTGTAAAAATTGACTCCCACCTACGTTCTTTCAAATTTCCTTTTTTTTTTGTGCAGTACCTGTGGATCCAGGTGGGCACACCAGGAGCACAGACTTCATTTTTAACAGGCTTTGTAATGGTCTACACAGACAGATGGCAATAGAAAAAACTACTGAAATAACTGCTGTGCCACATACCATGCCTACTTTGCTGACAGTTTTATAAACAACTCAGGGGCTGATTTATCGACGAGGAGTCGCTGAGAGAGCACTGGATGTGACGGAAGCGCAGAAGTAGAAAGCAGCTGCCCAGTGCAGAGCGCCGCTCACCCAAGCGGCACTGCCTCCAACCCTGTGACTCGATGCAGCATCTTCAACAAAGCTACGCCGTTTTACGCCTGCTGAGGAAGATCTGGGCACACATGTGATTGCATCTGCCTGCCAAGAAGCAGCCCAGCAAACAGAGGCTGGGCGGTGTGAGGCTTATGTCACGCTGTCAGGCAGCAGGACGGCAGCGAAAGACCAGCCAGCTCCCCTGATCTTCTGGGGAGACACCAGCCAACTCCTGTTTCTCCTCATGTGTCTGCTGGGATTCTGGAAGGACTAAGACATCTGAGAAAGTCCCCTCTGTGCGCAGGCTAAATCCTAGAGGCCTGGGTAAATTAAACAATCCTGCAACTATGGCCTATTTTGTGCCATTATGTTTTGTTCATACAAATAAAAGAGCTCATTTTACAACAACAACAAACCATTAAAAATATTTTACAAAGGTGAAGGGAAGTATCTGTACAAAAGCTGATTGCATCCAAAACTCCCCATAAAAAAAAAACCACGCTAGTGCGAATATGCTTTGGAAAATGACACCTAATCTTAAACATGATGCCATTGTCATGTTTCCATCTTGTACAAACTTCCTTTTCTCCCTCAATCCCTAAAGTTATACTTCCTTTACTTCAGCTACAGGCCACCATAACTGCATAACTGGACTCAACCCCAGCACCCCTTCATTCCAAAATCAACAAGATCCCTAACAAACCACGCTGGCTGCTTTCCAGACCGGGGGGGAGGCAGGAGGCGGAGGAACACACTATGTAATTAAAAAATGTATACAAGAAAACCCCACCCCAACAACAGTCACCCAACACACTGCTCCAATTCTGGATAAAAATGTATACAAGAAAACCCCACCCCAACAACAGTCACCCAACACACTGCTCCAATTCTGGATAAATATGTAGTGTCAATAGACATAGTTCAAACTTAATTGTGAGTCCTACGCCTACCTACAACATGAACGCTATACAGCTGTTAAAGAAGACACAGTTCAAGATGAGGATTTTTAATTTCCATCTGATTTGCTATGTAATCAGTTGGTCTAATTCCATCAAATAACTCTTTTGATTAAACACCAATTAAACAAACACAAATAGCTACAAGACGTACAGCCAACCTGACATGTAACTCAGTCATTTTTTATACACCATTTTTCCATTCTGACTTGTGACCATGTCTTTCGGTTTTCTGAAATAGATGCAAGCACGCTAAGTGTTAGGGACTGCCAATAAAACTTCATCTGGTAAGAAAACAAAAGTCACAGGATATTTTTTTTTTAAACAAGGCTTTAGGAACGTTTTTGATCCACTACAGAACAAATATATTTGGGAAAGCAAAAGAAGGAATAAATGTATTTCAGCCTAACATATTAATGGAAAATAATAATTAAATGTATATATTCAACATTATACACATTTAACAATTTCAGCCAAAATAAGAGCTCAATAACTGCAAGACTCTTTCCAGGCCAGCCTGAACAGGTAGCCTATGCTCTAGGGACACAAATAAGCCAATTTTATGAACATGAAAGAAATCAGGAGCAAAGTTCACAGCAAAATATAACAAGTAGCAATGAAAAACACCAAACTTATTACCAAGATAACATAACACAAGTAAAAAACATTTAAATTAAATCCCTGGAAGGACAAACATTTTGCTTCGTTCTTACTACTTTGTACAGTACTTCCAGTCCAAGTTCCTGTAACAGAGTTTTTTTATGTAAAAAGGCTCTAATTTTTGCCATCCCAAAACAGCATCCTCACTGGAAGGAAAGAATACACTGAATTTCCATTTCGACAGAAATCTCTATTCATACTGGAATACAAAGAGATAAGACAGATTCTTGCAATGATGCTTGGAAATAATCTGCCCTGAATTTCAATGTATTATTACATTTTCGAGTATACTTTGCATTTAATTACTTGCTTCACCTGCGGTTGCTCATTACATATAAACCATGTCAATCTAATCACTCTAAGCATTTGTAAACTGGTACTCTCTAACAATATGGAAGATAATGCATTTTAAGGTCACTGTAAGTGTTCTTTACAATACATAGTATGCATTAATGTCTAGTAATGCAGTATTCATTTTCAACCAGGCAAGCACAAAGTCTCTGTCTTCACCATTTGACTGAATACACAAAATCGTCCAGAGTATTTATTGTCTAGATACTAAAATACAAACCTAAAAATTTATGTTGCCTGGATTCACAATATGGTGTTAGGCAGCAAGAAGTGGAGTCAGCAAGAAGTTTCTACCCTTTCATTACAACTCAACTACAAAAAGTGTGTACCCTAGCACCAGCCAAAGTGTTTCTGAATTATACAGCTATACAGGATTACACATCTGTCCAGAAGAATGACAGAAACTTTCACTTTGACACTTGAAATTCAGTACCCATCCAGGTGTTGCATCCCAAACAGAACTACCAATTTGTGACATCCGAAATTCTGCACTAACTGGCACAAGAAGCACAGACGTTATTAAAACTGAACAGAGAGGTGTTACTAAGATTACAGGGGGAGACAGCGAGGAACACTGGGAATCCACAGCCCTTCCCATACACCATTATCAGGTCTAAACAAAAATGATTCAGAGATATTTGAGCCTTTTTCTCTCCACCACATGAGCAAACAGATGAAGATGTGGAAAGTATGGCAGCTTCCTTTCCCATCCCATACGCAGCCACAGTAAGTTCCTTACAAAAACATAAACAATATGACCTCTAAGATAATCAGACACCAATTAGTAACAGTTACCAAATATTAATACTAACTGCTGAACACGTACACCTTCAAAATTTGCTTGCAACATTTAAGTCTCAAAGGAATAACCCATGCTCTGTATTCTGGATGCTGCGCATGCAAGTGGATGACTTGCAGTCACTGCTCTGCAAACCCAGCTAGCCCTCAGGAACACATTGCCTCTGAACATCTGAAAACTAAGAAGCTAGCTTGGAAAGCCTTAAACAGAAGGAAAGTAGAATATTTGCACAGAACAGGTTAATTTTCCATTTAGCAATCCTGTTGCTGCACTTAAAGCTTTGCTAAACACGCTCACCATTCAGCGCTTGGGTACCGCACCAGGCTAAAAAGGGCTTGGTTGGCCAAGAATGGGCAGATATAACTGCTCTCCCAATTACTGGTTTCACAAATGGTGAGTTTAAGATGAGCTAAACCAATTATCACATTTTCTCGCAGCGACGTACGTGCCTGGCCATGCACGCAGGAAGGGCGCCTGCCAGGCAGCACGTTCCCCTCACCTCTCTGGTGGCGAAAGCAGCGTGAGTAGTGCCCAGTGCCACTGGGGCAAGCTGGGGCCAGGCAGAGGACAGGAGAGGGACTGGAAACGTGTGCCCTGGGCTGGCCAAAGAGCACTGAGGGACAGAAGGGAAGGATACACCTGGGTCTTGCTGGCCACCTCCGTGAAAGTTAAAAAAACCTGGAATTGGAGATAAAAATGAGCATGCTAATTCAGGGTAGCAGGGAAGTTCAAACAAACTTTTTGTTCTTATTTCTATGATGTTACTGGTTGTAATTACAAGCTGTAATTAGCGAACACCATCAAATCAGGTGTTCTTACTGCACTGGCTGAAGCCCTGAAACCTCACGTCAAAGTACTTTCTATGATATGCTTATGAATATCTATTTTCTCTGAAATAGCAATTTTTTCTACTGTAAGAGAGGCAAAGTGGAAAAATACCTCCAGTTTTTGCTGCCCCCAATTTTGGTTCTGTCTACATTAAGAAGTTGTACACAACAGCTTAAGTTTGAAGTAATTTAATACAGCCTTGTTTATGGACTGACAGAAATACCAATCTGGCCTGTATTTTTCCCAAATTTAATGTGCAAATAAAATACCTTTAATTTCTACTATTTAAAGACCATTGCTGAAGATTTATGAGAAGCTCCACTTGTTTGTCTTTTCATTTGCTGGCGGTTTGGGATCAGTAAGGATGGCCGCGGTTCAAAGCAGAAGGGAGAAATATCATCAGTTCTATAACCTCATTCAGGATCAAGCAAGCAGAGCTCCCAAAAATGAGAACATACAAGAGGCAGTAGGGGACTCCCCACTTGTAGAATCTTGTAGAAGATTTTGGAAATGCTGCCTCACTGCTCCTCAATAAGAAACCGTGTTTGGTTCATCGGCATTTGAAAGCTCTCCTCTGTCTGGACAGAAATACAGAATAGAATATGTCTACTGGAAAGAAAAACAGATTAGCTTTATTTTCAAGATTTCTTGCAAATAAGGTACAGAGAGGTGTGAGATTTCTAAGGTTAGAAGCGATTGTCTGACTTTGGATGCAACCAGCTGAGATGAGATGTTGCAGATCCTGGATCACTTAAAAGGCTACAGAAATGTAATCCATTTGCCTTAACATCCTGGGAATAAAGAGACTTTGCTCTTTCTTTTTTTTTTGTTTGTTTGTTTTTTTGTTTTGTTTTGTTTTTTGGGTTTTTTTTTGTTTAAATGATGGGATTTCAGTGAAATTAAACCAGGTAGCTCACAGATGTATCCAACTGTTGTAACTTCTGAATGAAACGGGCACTGTGAATGAAAGCTTCAAGGGCCAGTGTTGATCCTTGAAGCTGAGAGCCTGGAGGAGACATTTCAAGATCAGAATTAAGTGCACATCCTCATCTCCTATAACTGATCTCAAGCCTGGAAGTAGAAAGCATAGTCCTTCAGAGGAGATGAACAAGTGAGATGTTTTGCCCCCAGTTAAGAGATTCTCCCAAAGCTATGTTTGGCTCCAGGCAAAAACGTTTACCAGTTTTCCTGTTCAGAGTAGGAGAGGTGCCAGAAAAGGAGTTATTTCTGGGTTTGACTATGCAGAGAAGTAGAATCACAGAGTTTCATCTCATTATCCCTGGAAGCAATGGAATAACACTAGTAGAAACCTACAAAGGCCAAACGTGACCTCTTTCTCAGCCACTCTAGAAATCAACCCCCTATCAAACCACCTGTGAACTAGAGGGATGCAACGATGTCTCATGGGAGAAGACGCTTCACAAAAAACCTGAAAAACAATCAAGCCCAACCAGTCAAATGGCTGCTGTTCTCTAAAGGAGGAAGGCTTGCTCCCTTTCTTGCCTTCCTTTTCCTCCCTACATATGCCCTAGCCTGTGATATCCCATCTTTTCCTCTGCACTATCAAGATGCTTGACAAGCCCTTCCCTGAGTCACCTTAATTTACTGAAGTTACAGAGTGTACAGACTCTCTGCAGCACGCGTTTCGCACTGTTTCAGCAGCCCACAAAGGCACACAGCAAATTCTGCGCAAGCCCAAGGGAGCCAATGCATGGCAGGGAGCTGGAGGGAGGACAGAAGGATGGAGAGGGGAATGCTCTACCCCTTTTGGAACTGATGCAACATTAAATCATCTCGCCATGGCTCCATAAACACCATTCGGGTTTCCCAATGCCTTGACACAAAGCATGCTGTGCTGCAGAGGCTGCTGCTCCAGCAGAGGGACCTACCAGCACGGAAAGAGAAATACCTGCAAGACCAACCACTACTCTCCTGCCCCGAGAAAGTAAAGACAATTGTCTAGAACAGTGGTGGCCACGTATGCTGAAGCAAAATATCACTGTAAAACCTTAGCAACCACCAGTTCACCCTTATTCATTTTCCTGCTTTTTCCATACAGCTCTGTAAGCCAGATGAGGACCAATTTCCATGGCCTTATGAAGCATGAGTGAACAAGATAGAGAAGAACCACCACTAACTTAGACCTAAGAGCAGTACAAACTGCATCAGTGTTCTCTTTAGAAGTACTTTAAAGCAGAAAAATCAGATTTCTTCCCTTTGGCAGTACTTAAATTTGTCATAATTGTATTAAAAAAAAGAGACTTGTTGAGAAATATGAGGTCAAAAGCATTTTTGATCCAGAGAGACCCCATTTCAAAAGGATATGCATATATACATAAAAGATCAGGTTGGTTCAAATGTTTAGCTTGCCAGCTTTATAAAGCCCAGTTTATAGAAGGTGACTGTACAATTTGTTCTCTGTGTCAGTATGATGCAGGCATTAGCCACTTTATCTGATGAAGGAGAAAAAAAAAAAAATTAAGTAACCATCCAGTCTTATGACTGCTTGTCATAATTGTGCTGCCTTATCTAAAGTTCAAGTAACCTTTTATCCACTACGTTAAGAAAATACATTAAAGATGGTGGAATTATGAGCTATATAATTTCACACTTCAATATCTAATCATTGAGGCATTTTATTTTCCCTCTGATTCTGTGTCCAGTGATCATAATGGTCTACTATAGTCTGAAGCAATACTTAAAAATTATTAGGACCACTGTCGAAAGGTTTTAGGAGACTAATGGATTCACCCTTGTGGTTATGTAATTGGGCTGAAATCCCAAATCTGCTTAAACTAGCAGGACTTTTCCATCAACTTCAGCTGGGTAAGGATTTTATGGAAATTTGATTATTTTTTTGCAAAAATACCAACAAAAAGATCTGTATTTTTATCCAAAGTTCAAGCAACAGAAGTTGTTCCGTTTCCTGTCTTCATTAGTTCTGTTGTCAAACAACAAATACCACCCACACATGTGCTTTCTCATACAATGAGACAAATGTCACCGCAATCATCGTTTGGGATTGGAAAGTTTGGCAGGGTGCCAGAGTGGTGAAAGTGATCCCATCACAGATTGTTCCACAGCAGCAACAACATTCAATTCCTAGCGCTCTGTTCAGCAACATGCTACAGCGAAAAACATCAACACAAGTCCGCGAAATCGAAGTTGATCACCACAGGAGGTAACGCACGCTCTTTTTATTCGCTTTATAGTTCCTGTTCAATTTTTGCAAATAAGCAAAAGCACTAATAAGAGTTTCTCTCTTAGCCTACCGTTCTCCTGTAGTCTTTCAGCTGGCCTCAAGCAGCAGGAACGGTCAAGCTGCTCACTATTTTTAGAAACAAGCAATTCAACAAATCACTTGAATGTATTACAAAGCCCAAGGGCACTCTCATTGGTGGGGGGGGAAGCATCATTGCTCAATCCACAGCAGTATTTACAGCGCAGACACCAGCCAGGACCAGCATGTTTCCTACAAGCAGCAAAGCTCTCATCTTTGAGATGGACAAGTGGCACAGTTTTGAGGCACAGATTTATCCCAGTCTGCTAAGATCTCCCTGGTCTGCAGTTGTTGTAGGATGCATTACAAATGTTAATTACCAGACCATGAAAAACAATTTCTCAATATTTAGTTTTCAGATGAAAAAAAAAAGTCACTTCTATCTTCAAGAAGGAAGACCCAGAGAACTACAGGCTGGTCAGCTTCACCTTGAACCCCAGGAAGGTGATAGAGCAGCTAATCCTGGAAACCATTTCCAGGCATACAAAGGACAAAAAAAATTATCAGGAGTAGTCAGCATGGCTTCACCAAGGGGAAGTCATGCTTGGCCAGCCTGATGAACTTCGAGGATGAAATGACTGGCCTGGTAGATCAGGGGAGAGCAGTGGCTATCCTCTATCTAGACTTCAGGAAAGCCTAGTCGGAAGCCAGTGAATGGTGGTGTACCCCAGGGGTCAATACTGGATCCAGTCCTGTTCAGCATCTTTATTAATGATCTGGATGATGGGGCAGAGTGCAGCCCCAGCAAGTTTGCAGATGACACAAAACCAGGAGGAGTGACAGGTACGCCAGAGGGTCATGCTGCCATTCAGAGGGACCTCGACAGACTGGAGAAATGAGCCAACAGGAACCTCATGAAGTTCACCAAGTGGAAGTGCAAAAGCCCCAGGCACCAGTACATGCTGGGCACCACCCAGCTGGAAAACAGCTTTGCAGAAAAGGCCCTGGACATCCTGGTGGACACCAAGTTCTATATGAGCTGGCAATGTGACCTTGCAACAAAGGTGGCAAGTGGTGTCCTGGGCTGCATTAGACAAAGTACTACCAGAACGTGGAAGGAGGTGATCCTGCCCATCTGCTCAGCACTGGTGAGGCCACACCTGGAGTGCTGGGTCCAGTTCTGGGCTCTCCAGTACAGGAGAGACAGGGACATACTGGAGAGAGTCTAACAAAGGGCCATGAAGATGATTAAGGCACTAGAGCATCTCTCCTATGAGGAAAAGCTGAGAGAGCTAGGACTGGTCAGCCTGGAGAAGAGAAGGCTCAGGGAGGATCTCATCAATGTCTACAAATACCTGAAGGGAGGGTGCAAAGAGGACAGAGCCAGGCTCTTCTCAGTGGTGCCCAGTGGACAAGGGGCAATGGGCACCACTGAAACACAAGAGGCTCCCTCTGAACATCCAGAAACACTTTTTCACTGTAGGGTGACAGAGCACTGGCACAGGTTGCCCAGGAAGGTTATGGAGTCGCCCTCCTTCAAGATTTTCATAAAGCTGTCTGGATGTGGTTCTAAGGAACTGGCTCTAGGTGGCCCTGCTTGAGCAGGGGAATTGGACCAGATGAGCTCCAGAGGTCCCTTCCAACCTCAACTATCCTGTAGTTCTGTCCTAAAGAGCAAGCAACACATCTCTATCTAGTGGTGCACACTTGCATACCTGAAGGCAGCCAACTGATCATTCTCAGCTTAACTCATTCTAGACTGAAAACATTCTAGCACATAAGGATCAAAACTGTTAGCGACTCCACCGCACCTCTTTATTCTCACATAGTTACAGTTTTCTAATACAATTCCTTTTAAGGGCAAAGTGGTTATTCTTGGTCTGTGTTCAACAAACAACAACAAAATTACATCAAAAATCCTCAGCACGTTACTCCCATTCAGTCTTTATTACGGGAGAGTGCTACAAACTCACCACCCTTAGCTCTGCCTCCACTAATCCATACTATGTCTAAACATTTTTTTAAAAAAAATTAATAATGATGAAAAAAATCCCAAGTCTAGTTGTGCGGTTTCCACACTAACTTCACTAGCCAGGTTTTCACTCAAGGACTACGAGAAACTGAATGAAGTTCGAAATTTAAAAACTAATAAACTTTATCTACTTACAAAAACATGGCTAAGCTGTTGGTGTTAATTTGCCTCTCTTGTCTCACCCTTTGGTTGTTCTCCACAACCATCAGCATCCACTTGTTATCTCTTGTGTTGCTCTTCAACTTCACAGAAGAGGGTGGAGCAGGGTTAGGCTTGTTCTGGGTCTGCACACAGCCTAGCCTAAAAGGATCTGGCTCCAAGATCACAACATGAGTTCTGGTGTTATAATAACTACTAGTATTCATAAAAATGTCTTTATCATTATTAATCTGAGAGGGAACATT